>NJDC01009398.1:38065-55794 GCA_002245475.1 Calephelis virginiensis
CTTCTGACCAACAGCCAGATGCTTCTCCACAATGTTGCGGAGCGAAAACACTTGATCCGTACATCCTCTTCCAGACCTGAAACCGCCTTGAGCCTCCCACAATGTTCCAACGGACATCCCTTGCATCATCCTTTCAACTATTTTTCCATACACTTTTGAATCTAAACTGATCAAACTAATGGCCCTGTAACTTGTACAGTCCATGCGTGAACCCTTGCCTTTATACAAGGGCACGATGACCGCACGTCGCCAGTCTTCGGGTACTCTGCCGGTCTTCCAAAATTTGTTACAAAGAACCCAGAAAGAGTTCCGGACGGCCGGACCACCAAGTTTGATCATCTCAGCTGTAACCCTATCTACTCCCGCATTCTTACCATATTTCATACTTCTTATCGCCCATTCAACTTCTTCCATAAAGTAAATTTAAAAAATGTCTCAAAGTGAAATTGTATAAAAAAGGTTACTATACCGATGCTGAATATCTGTCGGATAAGAGTGCTTGGGATTAATTGGTCCTCATACCAATCTCTTACTAGTAATTATATGTAATTTGTATAGAATAAGGAAAAAAAAGACAGCCCGCTGAGTTTCTTGTGGATCTTCTCAGTGTGTGGCCGCGTTCCGATCCGGTGGTAGTTTTAATTAGTATTATATAGACTCGTCACAAGTGCCTCTTGTAAGGTGAATGTGAATAAAAATATATTCTATTCTATTCCAATGATAGGCCCCCTAAAGTTTTGTGACGTTTTCTGTCAACTGTCATATTGAATTTATCTATTGAGGAGTTTCAAAAATTGAGCACAACAGTCAAAAATTATACTTTAAAATTTCACATCCATGTATTGTAATATTTTTAATGGCATTCGTAAGCAAATATTTTCTAGATTTAGAAATATTACTTTGTTTTATATTAGTTGTATTAATTAATGGGAAAAATATAAAATAAGAACAACAAGTGTGATAAATTGGTCAGTTTTGATACTATATTCAATCTCCAAAATAAATAAAACTATGATAGGTTTCCAAAATCCAATATGTATTTAGGAACAGTATGGTCTTTTGCTATCTATATTTAATGAAAATAGGCTTATAAAATTAAGAAAACTCTCAAAAAGATCAAATGTTGTTCAGGTTTGTTACGAAATGTCCAAAAACAACGTTTGTTTTTCATCTTGTTAATGAAATATTATTGTCAGCCTTTCAAGAACTAAATCAGCTAATCGTAAATGTGTTTTTATTTGAATAAATGCAGTTTTACTTATAACATTTAGTGGATAAGGCCCAAATATATCTGATTTTTTAGCAAGTTTTTTAGGGGACAGTAGCAAAACGGACGGTAACAAAATCGTAAGGCATAGTTCACAAAGATGTAATTATAATCAAACAATTTTTTATGAGTACCTAGTATCGAATATTTCTGGTAAATAAACACACCATCACTGTCGAGGGACATTTTTAATTTACTTAATTATCTCAAAATGCATTGATGATAACACCTAACAAGTGCATATTTTTAGAAAACCTTTTTTAACTTATTATTTTGCGTTTTTTATGTAATAGTTTTATGCTGAAATAAAATAAAATAATAAAATAAAAAATAGTAAAATAATGGTAAAACTAACAATGAATGTGTTTCTCAAGGAACTGTGAAAAATAAGGAATTTTAAACATTTATGTGATAAATCCGTAGTCTGTAAAACACCCATGACATTTATAAGGGTCCTGCAGCGATTTTTCATGCTTTGGATTTAATTATCTAAGTCTTGCTGCGCTATATCGTCCAAGATCCGGCTAAAATGCAAAAAAAGTTGCTCTTCTGTCGCAATCTTAGCAGAAAAATTCCTCAAAGCCCTTCTCTGGAGCATGTCCTACGTATGCTTTATAAGAGTCTCCAATATCGGTGGTTTTTTTATGAAAAGGGCAATTAATGTGGGTGAAGCAAAACAGATTTATTTAAACCGTGAAGCTTGGCACTCGTTGCTACCTTTTTACCCCATGACCTGGCGTTATGGAATAAATACAACCTACAATATAACATATAACTATTTTGACCTACAAATTTTAATAAGAACGCCTACAAAGCTTCTTTAGCAAATAAAGAATGTTAGCGACCAGACAGAGAGAAGGCAGTAATACTATTGAATATTATTTTTAAATATCTTCAAAAATCTAAAATACAAAATTATTGCGCCGGTTCTGGGGTTTTTCGGCCTATCGCTTTATTAAACTGTATTTAAATCACAGAGTACAGTAATAATTATTTCAAGTTTAAATTATTATTATCATGTAATATAGACCAAGCTTTATGCTGGCGGTTTTGTTACTTTGTCAGTCCGTCTATATGTTACGGTACCTGTAGTAACAAAACGGAAGTAACATATTGAGACCTACTTTCATTCGAAAAAATATAACAATTAAATTTCAATTCTAAATAAATAAAACTAAATATCTTAAGATTCGTCTGAAAATTACATATACTCGTATGATATTCATTTAGAAAAATGTGTTCTATAGTAGGATATACTAGGATAACAAACTTTCTTCGGTTCAGCCGGTTGCACAAACCTTCGCATACCGCCGAAAGGAGACAAAGTTAATGTAAGTTTTTAAAATAGCCGTCATTAACAGCTTTCGACGTTGCCATTTTTTTCAATAAAAATTTAAACTGTGGCAGTTAATCTATTTAAAACTGTGGTAACAAAATCGAAATGTCCGGAATTTCAAAACTTCGGGGACAAGTAACATTATATCATTTTTTAAAAATGTTTAAATATTTAGCAAAACTGGACACCAGAAGCTGTTAAATAATGCTCATTTTACATAAATAACAAAACAAGTCAAGGGAAAACCTAGACTAAGAGGCAGAATAATTTGACTTTAAGTGTGTCATCCGACCTAAAATATTTATTATTATTAATATTTTTTCACAAAAAATGGTTATTTTATATAATTTGAATCTACAATAATGAAAAAGTATGGAAGTTTGTTTACTTACTACAAAATAAATCAACTTAATTAATTGTAACTACTTGAAATAAAACATATATGCTTTGTGGGGACATGCCAAAATGACTGTTGTGCTCTATTTTTGAAACTCTCTATTGGGAGTTGACTCCTGGAGGCCTACCATAAGCTTTGACAAAGCAGTGTTACCGAAGGAAAGTTTTACTTCCATCATAAAATACCATTACTTTAGTTCATACGAGGGTGGATCCAAAAGTTCAAAGCCCGACCAAGAAAATGGAAGAAATGTGGGTCTAAATTTATTTTTATTTTTCGAGATAGTCTCCATCTAGCTCAACACACTTCTTCCACCTGACCTGCAACTTGTTTATCGCCTCGAAAAAAAATTATTGCGGAAAGTCGGCGAAATAGTCGTTTATTGCGACTATCACCTCATCTTTGGTCGAAAATTTCGAGCCACCCAAGTGGCCATTCCCGGCCTTTTTTCTTTTATTTCTTCCCGGAGTCTTCGTAAAAGGTTACAATAATAACTAGAATTTATAGTTTGACCTTTCGGTAAATAATCTACAAAAATAATGCCCTTCGCATCCCAAAAAACAGAAGCCATGACTTTGTTAGTCGACAAAACGACCTTTTTCAGTGTAGGAGAGTCTGATTTTTTCCACTGTTTGGATTATTGTTTTTATTCAGGAGTATGGTGGTGAACCCAGCTTTCATCCATGGTAACAAATCTAGACAAAAAGTCCTCGGGATCAGTCTCAAAAAGTTCCAAACAGTCTCGCGAAATTGTGTATCGAACTCGTTTTTGTTCAGCTGAAAGCAACCTCGGGACCCAGCGAGCAGAAACCTTATGGAACCCCAACTCTTCCGTTATTATATGTTGCACCCGGCCATAACTAATGTTTGTTATCTCAGCTATCTTACCAATGGTCAAACGTCGGTCACCCAGTACGAGATCACAAATTTTATCGATGTTTTCTTTCGTGATAGAGGATGTAGGCCTTCCACTCCTAGGATCATCTTTAATGCTCTCACGACCGCGCTTAAACTCAGCTACCCACTTCTTGACACTGGAATACGATGGAGCAGACTCCCCCAAAGTGCTTACCATATCTTGAAGGATGTTTTTTGGTGATAGGCCTTTTTTATTGAGATATTAATGACTGCACGGTGTTAAATTTTCTCCGTTATTGAAAATTGGATCAGATTGCTTCAAACAAATAATCACAGAAAATTTATATTGTGCAGTATCGGAATGAAACTGCGCACAATAAATCAATATGACACATACTAACAAATGACGGTAGATTTAAAAAAAAATCATAGCTCCATGTAGGTTAGGCCACGAACTTTTGGATTACCCTCGTATCATGATTAGACTTAGTAGTGTGTGTATTGTTGGTGCTAATAAAACAGTTTAGTGGTGTGTGTAGTGTGGAGCTGGATATATTTGGAAGTGTTAGCTTCCGGTAAGTCCAATTCGTTCTTAGCGCACTATTTTGCCTGTTTTGTTACACTATAATACGTACCTATACACTTTTTTGGCGGAAAATTGCAAATTAAATAATTTTATTTAGATTTAAGTATGGATTTCCGCAAAGTAATGCCTTCTTCTATCAATTTTAAATCAGTTTTGTTCTATTACTCCATTGAACGAATGATTTTTGTAAATTTTGTCTATTACCTACTACTTAACAAAACGAGAACATTATGCTCTCGTAGATTTAAAGAGGCGAATTAAATCAAGATAACATTTTTTCTCAAAACAAAACTGATTTAAATTATTTGAAAATTTAACAATTTTCATTTTGACTTTTGCATGAATAAAAATTCAACAAATCTTGACATTTAGATGAACTCTTTGGTTTTTTTATTTGTACTTTTTGGTTTGCTTACGTCGCGTGGAAAAATAGAATGAAATTGGAAAAATAGAAAAAAATGTTTTTTTTTTTTAAATTTACATTACATGGCGTGATGTAAGCTGTCAAAACTATTAAACAATAACCCAATAAACACGTTGTCTTTTTGAGTCTGACATATAGAAAAAGACATAAATAACAAATTCCTGTAGCGAAAAAGACATGAGAATACTTATGTAATACGTTATTTGATCTTTCACATTTGGCAAAGATAATTTTTGTTCGTACAAGATAAATCCTGAGTTAAAGATTGATAAATTAACTTCGAATTTACAACCTCCGAGTTATATAATTATCCTAAGAATTCCGTGCTGAGCTGACAAAACTATTAAACAATAAACCACTTAACACGATGTCCTTTTGAGTCTGACATAAAAAAAGACATAAATAACAAATTCCTGATGCGAGAAAGTAATGAGAATACTTATGTAATACGTTATTCGCCCTTTCATATTTGGCAGGATGTAAAAAGAATGAATGAATTTGAGTTTACAGAGTAAAAATGTTGGGTTACTATACCCAGAGATAATTTTTGTTCGTGCAAGATAAAACACGAATTAAAGATTGACAAATTAACTTCGAGTTTACAACCTTGGAATTATTTAATTATCCTACGAATTCCGTGCAGGTGGGCATAAGATAGCCAATTATGACGTAAAAACAATTCTGCTCACTGTCAAAATTGACGTTATGGTACGAAATGATTGAATTATACGTCACAAAACTGCTATGTAGCAGTATTGTGAAACTATCCTGTAATAAGATTGTTTATCGGCGTCATGGTGCTTAAAGTCGATGTAGTTTTAAGCATTCTTGATTTAAGAGCTTATGGTATACCCCCTGGAAGTTAGTAGGAGTAGTTAGTTTATACACGTGCCCAAAATCACGGTGTCTATTTTTTGCGTCTTTGTAGTGTTTGAGAAAAAAACGGGTGTCAGTGCTGAAGCATCATAAACAACATTTAGTACAGGTAATATTTTCAATAACGGATTTTCTCCCAAAAAAATCTTCCCAACTTAGCCAACACCTCTTAGGGAGGCTCAGTTTCGATTACCAACGGGCGCAGACATTTGTGTTTTGAACATTTAAGGATATCACCCACTGTTGACGGGGTGCAGCGTGTCGGGTACGTGCCTATCGCTTACTGATGCGGACTGGGACGCATCACATCGGCGGATTTCTGTTACTTAATACCAAAAGTAGAGCAAAAAAATAGAGAGGCGACTCGTCGCTCGTTAAAATCGTCAGTGTGGAAAGTTGCGCCTATAGTAGTTGGCATACGAAACTTAAGCAACAAAAAATAAAATGTCATTACGATATTATGATACGGCAATTGCCGTAATATACGGCAATTCACGTTTGTTTTGTCACAAAATACGGCATACAGCAGGACTTTTAATGTCGTATCAAAAAATACGGCAAATGGCTATGGGTAGTATTACATTATCAATAATATCACGATATCATGATAATATTGATTGTGTAATATGCTGTATCGCGGTATCATGATAATATCACAAGATTTCTGGAAATCTTGAAATCCACGATATTCAGGGGGCGTGGCTTCAATAATATTGAAATGTAAACGCATTGAGATATTTTGTCAGTCTTCGCTTGCAGCCATGACGGAACAACGTGTGAGTAGTGACGATGTGTGACAAAATACGCATACACTGTGTCGTTGACCGTAATGTTAACGAAGGAAATAATGACTTAAAGGAATTTATTATCTTATATGAAACGTGTCTAGCTCTGTGGAACCCTAAACATAAATATTTTGAAATAATTGCCGAAATCATCCACATCGCCGCCCACGATCATTTCTTGTGTGATATTTAGGTGTGTTTTTTATATTTTAATGGAAGGCAAACTAGCAGACAGATTTCCTGATGGTAAGAAATTCATGCCGTCTAGAAACACCAAAGTCGGTAGTGGTATGTTGCCAACCTGAGGCCGGGATGTTAAGCCTCGACCCAAAGTAAGTTTACCAGCTACCTTACCTCAATAGTTGAAGGGGGCCACCCTTCAACTATTGAGGTGCAAACGAAAAAAATGTTGATACAATCTGGTACAAACGTTTCATAACCGGTTCTTATTAAAAAAAAACTGAATTTTAAGAACTATGAACGGGGGCCCTATTGGGCCCCCTACATCTGATGAGGTAGAATTAAACAAAAGTTGGTACAATCAGGTACAAACAATTCTAAACCCGTTTCGATTAAAAAAAAAAGATTTTCAAGAATTAAGCATGGGTGGCCCTGTTCGGCCCCCATGAACTGTTGAGGTACAAACGAAAAAAAAGTTGGTACAATCAGGTACAAACGATTCGAAACCCATTCCTGTAATAAAAACAGATTTTCAGAGTTTTGCATGCTAAGTTCACGAGGGTGCATCGGGGAATGCGCGCAGGAGGCCACGCGGAAATCCGTGTCGGAAATAACCGTGCCGATGCGCCCCGGCACAGTTGGCGTTGCTCGATAAATCGATTTAGGTAAATTATTCCGCTGAGATACGCCCTGTCCTTGCCCGTCCAAATGCGCGCAATCCTTTATACGTCTGTATTTTCGAGTCTGGGTGTTTATTTAATTAATTCCAGTACCCGTTTAACTATTTTTATGTTTTTATCGATCCATAACATAACCATATTATTTGGTCACTTCCGGATTAGATCAATTCGTGTTATTTGTTGAGGAATACAAATAACATACAAAATACAAATATGATAACGAAAAAAAATGTTTTTTTTGTAATACATAATAAATAATAATAATAAATATCTCAGGACATGTCACACAAATTGAATCTAACCCCAAAGTAAGCAAATTACATGCTTGTGTTATGGGTGTTAGTCAACGATTCTAATACATAGAAATACTTAAATATATACCAGAATAAATTTAATAAACACCCGGACCCGTAAATGCAGTCATCTAAATGTTCATCACACAAATGCCTGCCCCCGTCGGGAATCGAACCCGAGCCTCGCGGTTGGTCGATGTAAGTTAGGCGTGTACGCTAGCCACTCGACCAACGAGGCGGTCTAATAATATGGAATAACATAATATGTAATAGACATTATTTTAAATTTCTGTCTATAATTGCTACTGTTACAAAAAAGATGAAAAATAAAAAAAATGATTTAAATAGTAATCATTGTTTTATTTTCGTGATGTCTTAGTGTGAAGTGTCACAAGAAATATTTTAAATTGTAATAAATTGAAATATTAAATTTAAAATGAAGCAATTATTTCGTTGAAAATGGTATAACAATATTCTCATAGGAAACAAGCAAATTGTAATCTCTAATTTTCTTATTACAATCTAAAAACTATTGGTCAACAAACGTTTGTAACCTAACAATAAATGAAGAGCTGGCGAACAAAAGCGGACTTGTCCATACGATAACAATTTTTTTTGTACTTTATATCTTAGAAAGTAAACATCTTTGCATTGCCGAAATATTTTCAATCAATTCCAGCTTTTTCTCATACAAAAACAACTTCTACATTTTCTTTTGTATTCAAAAACGGACTTGTCCTGTTTAAAGTTAGATAAAATTTCGCTGTGTTTCGGTTTTCCATCAAACTCAGACAAAAACAATACAAGTATTTTAATGTTAATGGATTTTCAAACAAACTGTGACTTTTCCATTTAAATTAACCAATATTTTTACGTGGGAACACATATTTAATTATGGCAACTATTTTCAATAAAAAAGTTAAATCAGCTGTTACAATTTTGTTGTCAAAAGGTTGTAATTGAAGTTTTGCTTTTTAAAATGGAAGAAAACGAGTCAACTGTAGCTGATATCATTGACGGCACTCTTAAAAGGAAAAAAAAAGAAACGGGCTGCTTTAAAGAGTAGGAATACAAAGTAAGTGTTATTTTAAATTTGGTTACCTACCTATATTACTGTAAATTTTAGGTTATGTTTTGCAATTCAAACCTGATTCATTTTGTTTTAGGTACGTAGATAATGACCCTCTTGCTCTAAACTTTGAATCAGTGTGTGATCATAAAAAGGGGAAATTTAAATGCCAAACTTTAACAATTAACGAAATTGTATATAACCGCAAGTTGTTGTATGAGAAAGCCAGCAAAAATGAACAAGATGTATACCTAGAGCGATTTATATCACCATGTCCAATCGTGAGGGAACGGTCGAGGGCCACATCTATGAAACCTCAGAGAAATAAATACTTTGTGACTTTCTTTTTTTGAGAGATTCAAAACGTATTGTTAAAGTGTGAAAGAAGTTTTTCTTAGCTGCCTTAGGTCTTGCGAAGCACAGAGTGAATACCATTGCTAATAAAATATACGAGGGTGAATCCAAAAGTTCGTGGCCTAACCTACATGGAGCTATGTAATCTTTTTAAAATCTACCGTCATTTGTTAGTATGTGTCATATTGATTTATTGTGCGCAGGTTCATTCCGATACTGCACAATATAAATTTTCTGTGATTATTTGTTTGAAGCAATTGACGCAATTATCAATAATGGAGAAAATTGAACACCGTGCAGTCATTAAGTACCTCAATAAAAAAGGCCTTTCACCAAAAGACATCCATCAAGATATGGTGAGCACTTTGGGGGAGTCTGCTTCATCGTATTCCAGTGTCAAGAAGTGGGTAGCTGAGTATAAGCACGGTCGTGAGAGCATTAAAGATGATCCTAGGAGTGGAAGGCCTACATCCTCTATCACGAAAGAAAACATCGATAAAATTTATGATCTCGTACTGGGTGACCGACGTTTGACCATTGGTAAGATAGCTGAGATAACAAACATTTGTTATGGCCGGATGCAACACATAATAACGGAAGAGTTGGGGTTCCATAAGGTTTCTGCTCGCTGGGTCCCGAGGTTGCTTTCAGCTGAACAAAAACGAGTTCGATACACAATTTCGCGAGACTGTTTGGAACTTTTTGAGACTGATCCCGAGGAGTTTTTGTCTAAATTTGTTACCATGAATGAAAGCTGGGTTCACCACCATACTCCTGAATCAAAGCAACAATCCAAACAGTGGAAAAGATCAGACTCTCCTACACGGAAAAAGGCTAAGGTCGTTTTGCCGACTAACAAAGTCATGGCTTCTGTTTTTTGGGATGCGAATGTTGCGTAAGAAAGTTTTGTTTCATCAAGACAATGCTCGTGTTCACACTTCAGTTGAAACAATGTCTGTAATCCATGATTGTGGCTACGAATTGCTGCCCCACCCACCTTATTCGCCGGATTTAGCCACCTCGGATTATCATTTATTTCCAAATTTAAAAAAACACTTGGGTGGCTCGAGATTTTCGACCAAAGATGAGGAGATAGTCGCAGTAAACGACTATTTCGCCGACTTTCCGGTTTTTTTTTCGAGGGGATAAACAAGTTGCAGGTCAGGTGGAAGAAGTGTGTTGAGCTAGATGGAGACTATGTTGAAAAATAAAAATAAATTTAGACCCACATTTCTTTCATTTTCTTGGTCGGGCTTAGAACTTTTGGATGCACCCTCGTATGAAGGGAAAACGCCCCATAACAACAGAGGCGGCGATCGCAAAAGCGCTCAAAGTTTAGAGAAAAAAGAGGGTTTGAAAAAGTTTCTGGCTGCATTGCCAGCTAAAGAATCACATTATAATAGAAAAAAATCGAGGCGTGCTTATCTTTCTTACGAGTTGAACATAAGGAAACTATGGGGATTCTACAACACCAGTTGATAATGATCTTAAAGTGACCGAAACAATGTTTTGACGAGTTTTTGAAAATGATTTTAATATTGGGTTCTCTTCTCTGGTTCTTGGGTCTGCAGCACGTGTGAAGTATTGTAAAATAAACAAAAGGTCCCCAAGAACTTCAATCACTGAAAGTACAGCTTCGTGTTCACAAAATAAGGGCTAAAAGTTTTTTGAACTTGTTAAAACAAACCCAGAAAATTCTTTGATAATCTGCTTCGACCTTCAACAAATTCAGTGCCTTCCAAAGACGCCCATTCATGAATCTTTTTATTTGAGGCAAATCGGACTGTATGCATTTTGTGTTACAGACATTCCTACTAAAGAATCACATTTTTTTATTTGGGCAGAAAATCAGGCCAGTAAACGATCTGCAGAAATAGCGTCTGCTCTTTTGACATACCTGTATTCTGCCGATTTCTTGGGAGTTGAAGTTTTGCGCCTTTTTGCTGATGGATGCGGAGGGCAAAAAAAACTCTCACGTAGTGCATATTAATTTTTTAAAAGTTAATGTGTTGTCTAAAAAATTACGCCCCGGAAAATGTGGCTAAAATCGTTTTAACTTTCCCCGTGCGAGGTCATAGTTTCTTGCCAGCTGATAGGGTGTTTGGCAGACTTGAAAAAGATCTAAGGAAAAAACCGTTCATTATGAACCCAGAAACTTACCAAGAGATTTATACTAAACACGGCAAAGTACATAAGTTGGCTGAAGACTGGAGTCTCTACGATTTTAAACAACTGGAAACCTATTACAAAAAGGTAGACAACATCAGGAACGCAAAAGTAATAGTAATAGAAAGAAAAGCAAATTTAAATTCATCAACCATAAGCCAGGGTTCTATCGCGCCATCCAGGGGGAGAACTCATCAACGACATGGCAGAGGTAGAGGACGTGAGAGATCACGTGGTTTTCGAGGAAGAAATGGAAGTCGAGACGAGAATAGTTTCACTTATGTACACTGTGGCGTAAAAATGTCAGATTTTTATAATGTCTTGGAAGAGGAACTTAGCACAGTGTCTTTGCTAAAACCATCACAGAATCATCCATCCCTTCTTCGCAGACTTCCACTGGTGAATGAGATTAAGCAGCAGAAAAAGAAAGACGTGAAGCAAATCTTGACCAAACAGTTCGGAGATCAATAGTCACAAAATCCTGAACTCGAATGGTTTAAAACCATTATTTCCAATGAAACAGCGACTACATCTCATCATACATGTGCAGAAAATAACGTCAATGATGGTGATGTTAACTTCGAAGTCGAGGGATGTGATTGTTGTGAGCCCGATCTGCAAGAATTTGTCTAATTTTTTCGATTTTTGTGATTAAATTTTTGATATGAAAATTTTGAGTTTCATTTCAAATACGGACATATTCCATCAATTTATCATTCAAAACCGGAGTTGTCCAAACTTTCGAACAAAACCAGACTTGTCCAAGACAAAAATAATAATAAAAAAAACTATTCAGATTTTTGATAAACATGCAACGGGTACGTTTTTGTGTTTTCATGACTCAGAAATCTGTCAAGTTTTTTTTTGCTTGTTTTAAAACTTTTTCCCTCCTGTAAAAAATCATTAATCGGACAAGTCCGCTTTTGTTCGCCAGCTCCTCAAATAACATCATAACAAAACATTATTTATCAATACATACAATTCTAGACATTCTTAAAATGTTGCTATTATATTCTAGTAAAATTACAAGCGACTTACGATATAGAAGTTTACATAAACAAAACATTTATTTTTATGGATAAGTAATTAAGCAATATAAAAAACTGCAAAATTGGCTTAATAAATCTTAAGCTACATTATTACCACTTGGTAACATTTAACGAACATCATGGAGCTTTTGTTTTGCAGCGTCGTAAATCTGTTAAAATTTCCTAAATTAAAAAAAAAACAGCGTGTCATTGTTCGCTAATGTACCTAGGTATGTTGTAGCGTATGCCTCGTTGCCGAATTTGTTGAGCGCCACATGTTGCGCCTCAATTATTGACTAGTGGATAAGTAGGTAGCTTTAAGTCGCCAACCGGCTAACAAAGAACTAGCTATTCTTTATCAAGTTTATATTTCAAACACTTGCGGGGGAAACCTACTTCGTATGTCTTATTATTATATGGGTATAATAAAATCTTCTTTGTGAGGAAATTTAATAAGTACACCCTGAAACTCTTACTTACTAGTTATCTATGAAAATTATGATTGATATTCTTATGATTCCTAAGTATCAAATAATTTTCATACAAAATCCCTCCTATTTGAAAACGCGTCTGAAAAGCTTCAAAAATAACCGCATTTAGTTTAAAACTTTTTATGTGTAACTAGCTGTTTTCGCGTGAAATTTAACATACCTAAAAGTTATTAAAATGTTTTAGTTAATTTACAAAATATTTTCTAAAATGAAAGTAACCGAATCCCTCCTTACTACATCAACTACCTCATAGCGAGTCAACATCAGTCCAGACGTTTTAAATACTAGCCGGTACAAACAGATATTTGGCCTTCGGTCAAAAATGGTAAAAAAATGTTATTTAAGTATATACACTCATACGCACGTAGTAAAAAGCGGTTATTTTAACATTACAAAAAGACATATTTTTATATTTGTGTAGAAGTTAATTTAGATTTTTTCTGAAATAAAAGTAGCATAAGTTACCTTTTATTACATCAGCCACCTGCCCGTGAAAGTCCCGTCAGCATTGGTCCAGCCGTTTTCTAGATTAACCGAAAGAAACAGACTGGTAAAAATGTTATTTTGACATATGTATCGGACGTAGGTACTCATACATAAATATGCAAGTAGTGAAATGTGGTCATTTTAAAATTGCAAATAGAAACAATTCTTTATATTTACAGACACTCCAGTTTTATTTACATGTACTTAAAGATGTTTAATAAGTACCAGAAGGTAGGTACTACCTCAATTTTTCCAAGATTACCTACCTACGTCCGCCGATATTTCAGTCTTTTTAATACTGATAATGTTGGGCACTAAACGAATTTATAATTAAATTTATCGCTATCTTCTTTCATGGAAGTAAAGGGAGGAGACAAAACGCATTTAGTGCTGTCAGATCAGTCTGTACACGACATTTCTATAGACGTTTAATCTATTTCACGAAAAACGACAATTACAATCGTTACAATTCGACATGTCCAGACTAATCTGTCATGTCTAAAATGTTCCATAAGTTTTGTTTCTGTGTCATTTGAAAAAGACAGCGTGATTCTAAAATAAGTTTAGTTTGTGATCAACTGAATCATCACCATTGATGAGACAAAAAGGAATGCAACATTTTACACAAGTCAGATTAGTCCGCACATGTTAGGTCGTGACGTTTATAATCAAAGTTTTAGGAGAAATAGAAGAGCAGGGTGGTGCTCAGTATTCTACCGAACCGTTCGGAATTTTGGTCAAGTGTTCAGTTTTCAGTATGACAAAAATACTGAAGTATGGGCTGTTTATTTTTTTTCCTAGCATACGATTCAACTGTCAGATTATATATAATAGGAAAAGACAAAAAAAGGTTAAATTTTCATGCGTTCAGAAATAATTTAGCGCATTCATGTGGAGCACCCATTACTTTTTAAATCTCTTTTACATCTCATCTACATTAATCTCTTTTTACAGCTCATTCTTACGACTGTGGTCAATTCGCGGGAAAAAGTTTTTGCATATCTTGTACATTATGTCACACTAAAATATAGGCAAAAAGGAGATAACTTGAGCAATGGTACTTTGTTTTGTAAGATATATAATAAACTAGCTGTTACGGCGAACTTCGTCCCGCCCATTCAGTTCGTATTGGAAAAAAAATGTCGTTTTTCGTAGTTTCCTCGCTGTTGTAAGGGATGAAATGTACCCCATGTCCTTCTCCCGGTTCTAAGCTGCCTCTTCACCAATTTTCAGCCTAATCGGTTTAACTATCACAACTTCATATTTATATATACGATTGTTCGAAAAGTTATACAATTTATATTCTAAGAAACAGAACACAGCGCCATCTACTGGTTGTATTTGCAACCTAGATGTCAAACAACATTGAAGAATTGTATCGATGAATTAACGTAAACCGCCATCTATGAGAACTTCATAAAACTAATCAGTAAAGAAACAATTAATTAATACATTTTATATGTTTACATTCACGACATAAGTGAATAATTGAGATGATAACAATCCTATTTTTTAAGTTAGACCAAAATACGGGTACGTGTGAATTTTGATTGAAATCGGTTCAGTAGTTTTGGAGTTTATCGGCAACATACATCGTGACACAAGATTTTTATATATATTATATATATACATATAAAGATAAATGTTTTTGTAAGCTTTAATTATAATTTTTTGCAGCTAAACTAAAGCAGATAACAAAAAAATGAAGAGGAACTTTTTTGTGTAGAATTTTGTTCTCTACAACTTTTACTTGAAAGTTTTTTTTCTATTTCCTACCGTTATTAAGTTTATCAATATATAATCAAATTTTCTTTTATAATATCATTATTTAAGTATTAATGAACATATTTTTACTCATTGCGCCAAAAGTGATCATGGTTTCATTTAATTTTTTAGTGGACTATTGGCGCTTACGCCGTTTGCAATTGAGCATGTTCACTTTGATACTATCTTTTTCTTTCACATGGAAAAGTTCCCCGGCGTCAACGACGGATCGGTGTCAACTGGGGTGGCCGTCGGAGAGAAAAGTTTTTCTCCTTTTCTCTAAACAAATTTATTTAAATAAAAATATCTTTTAAATATTTTGTTAAATATTGGTGGTAATTTTGTTGCGCACTCACTAAACTAATTTTAATTTATCCCTATCTTCTTTCCACTAAAGTAACAGAAGGAGACAGAACACTTTTAGTGCTGTCAAATTAGACCGTACGCGTCATTTCTACAGACGTTTAACGTATTATTCGGAAAACGTTGATTAAAAACATCACGATTAGACATGTCCGCACTAATCTGACACGTCTAAACTGTTCCATCTCTTTTGTTTTTGTTTTATTTGAGAAAGATAGCATGCATCTAAAATAAGTTTAGTTTGTGAACAGCAGAATCACCACCATTATGTCGTTAATGAGTGGAAAACTTTATATTTTATTTAACAGTTGATTATGAGTCTAATCAACTAAAGAATGGAGTCATATTTTTTTTGGATTACATTATGAATATAAAAAAGTAGATAAGTGTTATTTTATGTATTTTTATCGTTATAGTTCGTTAAAGTTATAAAAATATTAAACAGCATAGGAAATTAGAAATTCTGCGATGTAATTGATCGATGCCATTTCTAGAATGGTGAGAGTGGGGCACTAGAATTTCTATTTGTTTAAAAACATCATTGAGAGCCAGTTACTAAAGGGATGTCTAGTCTGTTAAGGTTACTATATTTCGTTAATATACAATATTTGGGCACCGTTAAAACATATAGGGGAAGGTTGCTATGATTGGACCACGTAAATTTATCAAGTAATTTCTCATGAAATATCATCGAAAAATGAAAAACATTTATTGGAATGTGATGCTGTTTATGTAAATTAATGGTATATAAATTATTGGCAATGAAAGTTGATAGGTTTTAGAAATATACTAACATAACTCTTCAACTTGCTTTTTTTGGACCACCGTTACCTTGAATGGACCACTAAATTGCCATCATTGGACTTAAAAATATTTGTATAAACGGTCCAATGAAGGTGACTAAGCGAAATACAAAATAAGAAATATTTTTTTATTCAATAGTTTTTGTAACAATCATATTCTACTTCTTCGACAGCTTTTTTGTTTTTCCCGTTCAATCTTCTTTGTAATGTAGCTTTTGGAACGCCATGGATTCGACTCGCTTCGTTTATTCCAATAGTTTTATTCTTAACGATTCATACTAGTTTCATTCCAAGAATAATATTTCTTTTTTTCTTTCTCTGCCGACATTCTGAAATACACAAATAAAGTCTAATTGTAACAAAAAGTTAGGTAAGTATCAAATACGTTAAATACTAAGAAACCTACACAATACGAAAATCTTTAGGTATTTATTGGTTTTGATATTGCATTTTCGAGATTGCTGCAGTTTCCATACATATATTTAATTTTTTTATGAGTATCAAGTAAATGTAAACGAAATTCAAAAACATTCTTAGAATTATACTAAGTGAAAATAGGTAATTCATTAAGTTTCTTTGATTGGACTGGTCCAATAGTGGCGTCACCATAGTGGTCCATTGATGGAAACTAGGTATATAAACAGAACGAAAGCGGGTATTAAAAATTGTGCAAATTTTTTTAAAAAACTTCATAGTCTATGTGAGCACAGATAAATTTGCTATTTGATATAATAAAATCATCAAAAATGAAGAAATACAATGCTACTTACATCAGTTTGTTGATGGCACGGTTTTTATATTACGGTCACCGCTACACATGCACACACGTCACTACTTGAAACGCGTCGCGAGCCCACTGAGGTTTGGCGGGGGGACAAGGGGATCAGTACTGTTGCCTATGAACGCATTCAACTTGCTGTGACCCGCATGGTTTTTGAAAAAAATAGGTGGTCCAATGAAAGAGCCGGTCCAATGATCGAAACCTTCCCCTACATTACATTTAGCGTACTAAATATTATAATCTATTAGCAAAAATGTTGGATAAGTCTATTATTAAATAAGTGGGACCATTAAAGATTATTTTAATTTTTTTGATAGTTTAACCAGTCGTTTTTATATTTTTTAATAATATAAAAACCAGACCCCGGTGAAACCAATTCGGACCAGGGCTCCTCAGTACCCCTCTCTGTCCAAGAAGGGACACGAGGAGCTAGCAAAGCGTGGTGGGCCATTTGGCCCGCGTGGGATGGCGGCAGCACGGCCCGGGGAGAAGGAGGGCGGGCTTTCCATCTAGCCCGCCTGGTCAAGATAGGGTTGCCAGAAGGGGATCGGCAGATCCAGCGCCCCGGGGCAGCGGATGTGTGCGAAAGAGTTTCCGCAGCCCCGGTACCTGGCGATGGGGTGGACACCGTGGGGTTTTAGTCGGTAAGAGTCCGACATAACCCGTCACGTCCCCCGAAAGTGGCGGGTATCCATGAGGATTTCCTCACGAAAAAAAAATGGTACGCTGCGTACCAAGCATA
>NJDC01009412.1:15663-47936 GCA_002245475.1 Calephelis virginiensis
TGTGTGTGTGCTTGTGTGTGTGTGTGGGTGTGGGTGTGGGTGTGGGTGTGGGTGTAGTAAAATATGTTAGCTAGGTAGTTGTTACACAATTACTTAAGCATTTTGACATATTCTACCACATAGTGGTGTTAATATTTCAATATTTATGAAATAAAATATTATTTAATCACTTTTTATATTCAATTTTGCCAACAAACCAAACCACCACGTCCAAAACAGGACTACCTAAGTACATATTGAGCTCTAGAAACAATTCAATCACGTCCTTCACCACCCTCGTTGAAGAACTCACTACAAAGTACCTATCTACTTGCACAAAATGTACTTACATTTTGCCTTCCCAACGAGTCATCCTCAGAAAATCGAACGTATCGTACAAACGACGCAGTCAGTTTATTCATACCTTTGTGAGTAATATTGTTCTGTGATTCATACTTAGGGAACGTACCCACACTACGTAACCCGTTTAGGAGGGGGGGAGGGGAGGCCTTTGAAATACTACGATCTGTCACGAGAGGGGGGGGTGACAGATTTATGTTACGTAGTCAATTTAGCCAATAGAAATTTTGGACTATACTCGAACATTATGGCAGGATTTCTTACAGGGTTGAGAAATTCCCTATGATACTTATAGTCCATCTGTAAAAGACGATATCAACGAAAGAACCTGTATAGTTTGTGGCCTTTATTTTGCTTCAAAAAAAGCAATGAACAGCCATCGAAAAAATTGGCTTGGTGCTGCAATGGACATTCTGTCTCGCGTACGACCTTTGCGGGTTCTCTCCAGGAGACCACACGAAGTTTTGTGTGACATGGGAGAAAGCGTGGCGTGGTTAGATATTGAGACCGTCGATGAAGAGGAAATGACTAAATCTGAAGAAGCTCCTCATACTACTGCTCCTGTGATCAATAATGTATCTGAGTGGATTGACGCTGGGAATATTTTAATTGCAGACGTGTTACATGGATATTAATAATAATAAACAAAAAATAATTGTTCGTTTTTTAAGCTAAGTTACCGTAGAAATATGTATTTTTATAAGTTTTGCTTCGTCATAATATTTAATTTAATATTTAAGTTACTGCAAACTATAAGCATGAAGCAGTCTTATGTGAAAGACGGTGTATTAATAAACACAAATTTGACTCAAATTATTTTCTTTGTCTGTGAAATGATTGAAAATTATTCTTGCCACTAACACGTAAAAACTTGAAGAAAGGGGAGGGGTCTTTGCAAATACTACGAGTGGTTACCGACGTGAGGGAGAGATCGAAAAATCTTAAAAAATAGGTCACTTAATATGGGTTCGTTACCTAATATGACGTTCTGCGATTATCTCTAAAGTAAGATTATGAGAGTAATAATGGACATCTTTAATCCGTGTTTTGTGGCGGAGCGACCACGACTATTTCTTATGTCCAGAAACAGGTGTTTTTGGCGTCTACATACATAAAACTGAGCTATGAACACATCATTTCATATCAAAGGTTTTAAAAACCACTTTGAGAATAATTCAGAGCGATAAGCGAACGGTAAAACTGAGTTATTTAAAATGGTACTAACCGATCTAAAACAACAATCTTTACTTTGATATAACTTTCACAAATATTATTAAATAGGTGTCAAGAAAAAAATGTTTGTACCGCAACATCAATTTAATGTATATAACATAGAATAGAAACATTTACTATATTAATTAACATTTACATACAACATATAGACACATGAACATTATAATAGTATATAGATTTAACATATTTTACTGTTTAACAATTTAATTTTCGTGCTGAATCACATGTAGTGGATCTTACATTTATTATTTTTGTGTTTTAACACAACATTCCTCACATTAACGGATTACAAAAATACAAATACATATTTTAAATTTTTAAATAAAATAAATCTCAAACGTTATAATACAAGTGAGTTTTATAAAGATTTGGCTAACCATAAAAGGTTGATATTTCTTACCTTGTTAAATTTTGTATATTTATTACTATTATTTGTATGTTTATATAATTACATCGCAAGTTCTTAAGGTTATTAAGATATTTTTCTAAATTTTGCATGAATAGTTGCAAATGTAAAAAATATGTAAAGTAAGCTTTGATTTAGTCCTAATAACATTAATTTAGAAAACTATTATTTTAAAGCTAATAAATCACAACTCTAGGTAAAACGAACGATAATAAACAATTTCATAGATAACTAGTATATTATGTAATGTCAATAGACTAGATGTTAAATTATTGTACGTGTTGAGATTGCATAGGCTTAAGTCCATTTAAAAACGCACGAATATTCTTACACCCGTTCTAAACTTATGAAAGCATATTTATTGTTTGTAACTTTAAACGTATTATCTAACATTGATCCTATTTACATTACATTTGATGATGTTAAAAAGACATTAAGCAACACCAAAAGCGTTTTCGTAGAAGATCCGAACCCACATCGACCTACGCCGAGCTGATAATAAAATGAAACATATTTTATAACAACTCTATTACATATATAAGAGACCATATTAAAAATGGGCTGCCTTAAAACCTTATACAGAATATACGTATGCTTTTTTTTTAAACAAATATATCAATGTATTTACAATTAATTAAGGCGTGTCATGTTAATATATTTTTTTCTTTTATCCAAACCCGTGAAAGTAACTGGCATCAATGTACCGGCTCATACCTGGCAACCCAGATAAATTACAGGCAACCCAACTTTTGTACATTCTATATATAGGAGAAAATTTCAACTTTTAATGAAAATACCGTGTTTTTAAGATAATATTTTTAAAACACTAGTTTTTTAAAACACTATTCTGTCCAAGATTTGTTTAGGCAACTCAATTTTAATATATTTTACCAAATTTATTTTAAAATAAGTATGTTTAATTAAGCCCATCATTAGATCAGTGAAGGTCTACCTAGTTTCGGATTAAAAGTTAGTAGTAGGTACTGTAACATGCAATACCGAATATTTTTACACAGATTACGCTGATACTATTCTTCTGTGTACCCTAATATATAATCAATGAAAATGAAGTAGGTACCACGATGAAAAAAATATTAAAACTACTATTTTAATAACAATAGTAATTAATTAATAATACCTACTTTTCAATTTACTTGCAATTAAAGTTGTATTTAGGTTGACAATTATCGATTTTCTAAAGATATTGCTCCCAATTATTATTTGTTTCTTGTTGTTTAGGAATAGGTTTTCTAAATTTCTCAATCCAAATTTTGAAGGAGTCATTTTTAAGCTTAAAATATTTTCACTTTAATATCAGTCGAGAAAAAATATTTCATCAGTCTTTCGAGTAAACAGGTAACAGAGTTTTAAGTGTTACCGTATTAATTTTATCAAAAGTGGCAAAGCACGCGTCAAACTCGCCCATTAAGTGTTCCGTAATCCGTGGTAACGAGAACTTAATATAGATGTAACATTTGAATCTACATGATTCAAATGTTACCTCTATGTGTGGCGAAAAGTCCAAATAAACCGCTATAATACTAGTTTAAGCAATTAACAGCTTTGCTTTTCATGGCATTCGGGTGACAAATTCTAATTTGCAGTTTCTGAATCTACCTTAAGAGTTACTTATTACATCTTATTTAAAACAATCTCCTTTAAAAGTGTTGCATTTTATGTCAGATGTGCTATTTAGATCTACAATACAAAAACTTTTTTCAAAATTTCTTGTTTTAATTTTCAGAAGTTATTAGACACATATTTTACCACTACGGAAGTCGTTCAAATGATTGAACATTAAAAAAAATCGATGTCTATAGACACCCTGCGGATTCTCAGCGACAGGTTTGCCGAAAAAAAATCAATTGCATCTATGGGGAGCGTAACATCTTATATTCTTATAAAAATCGTTAAAAGGTTTACATAATAAATCTACAGACTAAGTTTAAACTTTTTAGTTCTAACATAATAGTTTTGAAAATAAAATGGCTGTGATATTGGACGGATCTCGGACATCGCGAATCAATTAGGTTCCCATGTTTTGTCATTCTGTCACGGAACCCTAAAGTATCTCGTTGTTGGGAACATTTCTGGCAGTGTAGATGTTAAAATTATGGAGGCTAGTTAAAATAATATATTATATCTAATTGAGCAAGGAAATGAAATGTTTTTAATGACATTGACATGTCAGTACACAACAATTTCATACTTTTATTGACAGTTTTTACTTATTTATTTTTTACAGCCCGTTTCGTACCAGTGAAATAGTTTTACATTTTAGTGCTTAGGTAACTTTATTTTTAGTAACTCTGCTATTTGTGGTAATGATGAATAGAGATAATTAAAATGAATAAAGTCGTTATTTTACGGCTAGGTTGTGGAACTAACCAGACTCTGTTTGATATAACACTAGCTGTTCCGGCAAACTGCGTCCAAAATTATAGTGTTTTAACCTTTTTCTTATGTGTTAATAGCTATTCTGCTAATCAGAGCAAATATAATTCCAACAAATCAGGAATCAGTAAAATCTGTAGGTACAACTGTTCTTAAGTTATATGTAGGTGAAAGGTCCCCTTCCTTCTAAGCGATCCCTGCCAGTCCACTGGACTGCAATTCTGGCTCGAAAAAAAGTACCGCAGAGCGGATTAGGGCGTTCCCTGTAGGCGACGCGTACCGATCCGCCCTCGTCGGTACAAAAAGAGGCAGATGCGGCGATGGGCCCGTACAGGCAAATCGAGGAGTGGAGAGTGTCAAATAGGAACATGGAGTGTGAAAGTGGGAATGGAAGCGAAGATGAATGAATTGATTGATGTAATGGATGAGAGATGCCTGAATTTACTGTGTGTAACGGAGACTAAGCGAAAGGGTAGTGATACTTTTAATCTCCCCGATGGCAGGTTGACTCTCTGGTCTGGTGTATCACAAAGCGATCACGCCAGCGCTGGGGTAGGTTTCATTTTATCATCTCGCTTAGCCTCAGGCCTGAAAGAGTATGGTTTGGTTGGTCCGAGACTACTCTGAGTCCACCTTAAGCTGGTATTTTGTGGTAACAACCTATACCACGGTCAACTCGTCGTTGACTCATGACTTGCAAAAGTTTTGGGATTCTGTGAGGGATGTTCTGGATATGGTTGAAGGAAATGAAATAGTGATTATGTGTGTTGACTTAAATGGTTGTGTGGGGACACGATGGGGCGGTTACGTGGCTGTTTTTGGACTCTATGGTGAATGATGCTGGTAAGCATATTGAAGATTTATGTGTGGAAAGAAATCTTCTTGTGTCTAAAACAATGTTTCAACATAAGGACATACATACGTATACATGGAGAAGGAATGATCAAATGAGTATGATAGATTTGGTTTTGGTTAATAGTCGCCTTCGAAAGTGTTTAATTGACATGAGAGCCTTCAGAAGCCCAACTCTTAACACAGACCACTACTTGGTTAGTAGCCGGTTTAGGGGTCTGTTTAAAAAGTGGAGGTACTGGCGGGTACGTATTCCATTTGGAGGGCTTGAAAGGATTAAGAGTAAAAAGTTGCAAGACCCTAGTGTAGGAAGCATGTATGAGAGTCAAGTCCAAGACAGACTGAATAGTGTGTGCCTACCGGACTTAGACGTAGATGACTGTTGGAATGTTTTGAAAAATACTCGTAGCATGGTTGATATTGCAAAAGAGGTATGTGGGAGTGCAAAGATGTCTGGGGCGAAATTTTTTCTTTCTTTAAAATTTATAGAAATTTATCCCAAGCACAGGGCAAGTGCTAAAATAAAAATACGTTGCAAGATGCACAAGTCTATGAATGGTGACGCATAGTGGGACGAGAATGTAAAAGCCTCCGTTGAAAATAAGAAGAAAGCTTGGCTAGGCTATGTACCATGTTTGCAGTCGAATGACAGTATGAAAGATTTGAAGAAAGAAATGTACCGTTGTTGCAAGAATATCACCAAACACTTAGTGAAAAAGAAGCGCGAAAGGGAAAGTATGAAACTAGAAAAGAGGTTGGCTAACAATTACAGATGAACACCAAACTCTTTTGGAAGGAAGCGAAGAAGTCTCGGAGTTGTTCGTCTGCCTCCAGAATGAATAGAATTAAGTCTAAGAGTGGTGATATCCTTGCTTGCTCGCATGACATGTTAAAACAGTGAAGTGAATTTTATGGAGATATGTATGAATGTGCCCAAGATGCTGCCGCTGGGTCCAAGTACTCTAATAACTCCGAAATAGCGGAGGCATCTGACGGCATTACGATGAAAGAAGTTGAATGAGCGATAAGAAGTGTGAAATGTGGTAAGGCTGCGGGAGTAGATATGGTTTCAGCTGAGATGATCAAACTTGGTGGTCCTGCTATCCGGAACTATTTCTGGGTTCTTTGTAACAAATGTTGGAAGACTTGTGTCCTTGTACAAAGGCAAGGGTTCACGCATGGACTGTACAAGTTACAGGGCCATTAGTTTGATCAGTTCAGCATCAAAAATGTAAGGACAAATAGTTGAAAGGAGGATGCAAGTGATGTCTGATGGAACATTGTGGGAGGCTCAAGGCGGTTTCAGGTCTGAAAGAGGATGTACGGATCAAGTGTTTTCGCTCCGCAACATTGTAGAGAAGCATCTGGCTGAGAGTCACAGGGTTTTCTGCGGTTTTGTGGATATCGAAATAGCGTTTGATAGGGTTGTACGTAAGGAAATTTTGCCAGATTATGGGATAGTCGGGTCCCTGATGCGTGCGGAGCAGTTAATGTCTTTAGACTGTAAAGCATGCAAGCGGGTGGATGGCAACATATCGCCTTGTTTTGATGTTAATATTGGCGTCAAAAAGGGTTGTGTGCTGTCAGCACGCTTGTTTATCTTATATTTGGACAAATGTCTTCAAAGATTAAGATCATTGAATGTGGGAATGCGTATGTGTGAAAAGGGTAATGAAGAAATGTATGCAAGTTTCATATGCGGCTTCAACCGCAATTTTAAAGGTTTTCTTCATACCATCTTAAAGTTTTTTTTGT
The DNA here is from genome assembly GCA_002245475.1 of Calephelis virginiensis. Lineage (NCBI taxonomy): Eukaryota > Metazoa > Arthropoda > Insecta > Lepidoptera > Riodinidae > Calephelis > Calephelis virginiensis. Next base: position 22,643 of record NJDC01009412.1, read on the forward strand.
TTCTTCTTTACTTTCCTGCACTGAACTTTATTTCTTGTTTATGGAAATCTGAATTTAGTTTCCTGAAAAAAAAATAACTTTGTTAAAACCATTATCTTATCACATTTGAAGTGTCGTCTCACCATCATGTATACGCCGATGATTTTCAGATTTATTCTCAAGTGACACTTAAAGATCTTCCAGCAGCGGTTACCAGAATAAATACTGATCTCAAAAATATATTGGATTGGTCTAACCACTTCGGGTTGAGCCTTAATCCAATAAAGTCTCAAGTTATAATTATCGGTAGTCCAAGTTTAATTGCTAGGGTTGATTGGAGCTGTCTTCCCTCTGTTTTCCTAGGTACGACACTAATTCCTATCTCAACACAGGTTAAAAATTTAGGTGTTTTTTTGGACAGTACATTGAATTGGTCTGTTCATGTAAGTGAAATCAGCAGAAAAATGTATGCTGCTGCTAGATCTTTAAATAGATTACGTAATTTTCTTCCTATAGGTACTTAAATCGCACTAGCACAATCACTACTTCTTCCTTTTGTAGACTATGCTGATACTTCTTTTTTAAATTTATCTGAAAATCAACTTAATAAGCTTGAGCGCCTTCAAAACTTTGCTATACGGTTCATATACGGACTTCGTAAATATGACCACATTTCTTCATTTCGAGCGAAACTTAAGTGGTTACCTATTCGTTTTCGCAGGAATGTACGTACTTTGAACTTCCTTTTCAACATATTATTTAACCCTTATACACCTGATTATCTTAAAGACAGATTTAATTTTTTAAATGAAGATCACTATTCTCAACGGCCTGCTAAAAGACTCTTATTAAAAATTCCAGAGCATAATACAAAATTTTATAAGACTTCTTTTACGGTACAAGCTACAAAACTTTGGAACGCTCTCCCTGTAGCAATAAGACAGGCAGAAAGTAAAAACGTTTTTAAGAAAATGGTAAAGGAATTTTACCTTAAGTCATTACAGTCGTAGCGTGCATCGGGGAATGTTTTCACTGTCGGGTTCTAGATTATGGCAAATATTTACCAAATATTTACCAAATAGCAAATATTTCTTTTGATGTTTAATTATTTACTTTGCTTTATTTTGTAACTAGATTGGATACTTAGTTGTTACTTATTTTATGTATTAATGTATTGTATTTTCTTTCTTTTTTTAATGTTGTACTTTTTCCTTATTTGTATATTTCTTTTTCTGAATGCTGGTTGTTTGGAAGAAATCGCTTATTAGCGATAAAACCGCCATTTGTATAAATAATCTACTTGCTTTTGTAATAGTTGTAGTACTTTTAATATGTTTTTGTTGTACAATAAAGAGTTTTTATTATTATTATTTCCAAGTCTTTAACTAAACGAGAACTTAGGCTGAAACTCGTGCATGTACGAGTATATCTCTCGTTTTAAAACATTATAAACATGAAAAAAAGTTTTTTTAATTTCGATTCATATAGAACAATAAGCAACAAATATTTTTTTATTTATTGATTTCTTTAAATACATTATTTTTTGCATTCATTTGAAGTTTTTAAATTAAATTTTATTAAATTTTATTTAAAAAATTTCGCCCCAGACAGTGTAACGGGTAAGACAGGAATTAAAGATTTTGCCACGGGACTTGAATCCTCAGTAGCTCAAATAATTAGAGCATTCATCGGCTTGAGACGAAAGGTTATAGATTCAAATTCTGTCTTGGGCGAAATTTTATCTTTCTTTAAAATTTATGTAAATTTTGTTATAGCTTTGTTATTTTGTATGTGTACCCCGATTATTTTGTATGTATGTACCTGATATATATTGTAAATTAAAGTGTAACTTGTAAAGATTTGATCAACATCTAAGATGGTAGCTAAACCATGACACTATTCAACAAGTTACAGCCTACCACGGTTGTTGCGATGTTCGGGTATTTATTTATTTATTAAACAATTTAGATATTTTTTTCATTAAAAGCTTTTATAATATGATTCACACTTTTTTGAAGTAAACCTGTGTGTTGTTTCGCAGTACACCTTATTTAACACTTTATATTATACTATAGCCAACCGGTTTCACGTTTCACAGCTTCATCAGGGCTTTATAACTAAAGATAAATAAGTATGTTTTAATTTAAAGTTCAGTGTTTGTCAAAAAATTAGTATTAATTAAAGCGTTAAAATGGACAGAAATAATAGAATTCCACCAAGTGTCGACGATAACAAGTATAGATTCTCATATTTTTCACTTTAAATTTCCAACATATTATATATGTCGCAAGGTCGTATGCGTGGCTTAGATACTGCGGTTATTAGTATAGTTGACGTAGCAACTAGCGCAATATAGATTGGCTTCCAATTGCTTCAAGTAAACACCACGTGCAGTAGCAGGTGCTCTTGCAGGGGTCATCTTATCAGCTTGTTTATTGGGTGCTAGGGCTGTATAGATCGAAGTGAGCATGCTTCGTGAGGCATTCCTTGTGAACATCTTGCAGTGTTTGAGCTGCTGTCTAGTACTGAGGTCACCACTGGTAATAGGTCTCTCTCTATCATAGGATGGCAAAGAGTTATTTGGTTGGCACTCATGCAGGAGGGGCGGGGTGGAGCTCCCCTTTCCCCTTTGGGGGCTTCCTTTTGTTGTTATAGTGGAATGCTTATTGCTATGTTCACGATGGTTTGTTTGGCAACGGATAGGCATACGCTACTTGTTAGTGCGCGAGTACTGAATGATAGAGTGTGGACGTCAGGATTGAGTGGATCACTTGCTACGGCTTTATTTTGATATTTTCTAGTTCTTCAGTAACAGAGGCTGTTCCTGCTACGTATGAACAGCCAACGCCCACAAGTTATCGGGCTACCTGCCCGGTGGCTCATGAATCGGCCAGTGCATGTGATCTGTTTCACCCCGACATATATATGTTTAAAAAAATAATAAAACACGCAGAATTATTCCAACGTTACTGTATGGAAGTGAGAGTTGGGTATGTCAGAAAGAGCATGAAAGTAGGATAAATGCGGTCGAAATAAGAGCACTACAGAAAATCTGTGGTGTAACGCTCGCTGACCGCATTCGTAACAGTGAGATCCGAGAAAGAGTGGGATTGAAAGAAAGTGTTGGTGTTAAAATGCGAAAGGGCTCCGCTGGTTCGGTCATGTAGAAAGAATGACAGATGAAAGATTGACAAAGCAGATATACAATGCGAATGTGGATGGATGTAGGTACCCGGGGAGACCAAGGCTCACGATCAGATCAATCGGATATTATCCGAGGGTGGTGTCAAGAGTCTCCGAAACCGGCGTGTTTGTATGAAAAGGGTTATGAATGTGAAGGAAGCAAGACAGGTTGGTCAGGATCGTGAGGTCTGGCACTCGATACTCTCTGCCTACCCCGTAAGGGACTTGGCGTGAAGATATGTATGTATGTAATAATAAAACAAATCTGTTCTATGTAACATCATTCTAGAAATATTTTAATTAAATTAATTATGTGCAATCAAAAACTATACTGTTCAGCTGTTAAAAGTAAAAAGAATAATCATAGACACGATAATCAAGTCCGGTGAAGTTGTAAAATCCACGAGGTTGGCAGCACATTAGTCATTTTCAAAAAAAGCACGATAATTAATCTTAGTAAAACTGCCAGAACCGACTCTGCAAAACTGTTTCATTGATTTGATAATTATTTTATCGAAAGATAGCAAAAGGTTCCGAAATAGTTCCATATGAGTCTTAGCAACATCCTACTAGATCCTTGTTTTTGTAGATAGAAGCGCAAAATTTATGCTTTATTAAGATAACTTAAAAAATCACCAGTCGGATCATGGTAAAATTAACACGAAAACACCTTGGATTCATCACCTATCAAGTATCGGGGTAACATCTTGGATTTTACGGTTCGTTCGGAAGGTGGAGGCGTGGTCGGATTATTAATATGTTCCCTGGTCGGGATGGGACACCTCGAACGACCGAGGTTCGGTGGCGGGATTTAGTCCTAAGGAGAGCGGCAGCGACCCTCTCACGGTTACCGGTGGACTAGAGGTTGCAATTCGGTAAGGGACAGGTTCGGGACCTGTCCGGGCGGGTGGTTGTTCGGCAATGCTCACGCTTACTGCCAGATATCAAACGTCTGCTGTTAACTGCGCGCCATCGATTACGGAACGCCGCTCTGTTTATGGCTGACTTTCTAAAATAAGTCCAATTTAATCGGTAATCACGTATAATTATATTATAATTATTGAATAAATTGCTTCGGGCAAGCTGTACGGTTATTCGGACGATAATACAATAAGTTCGGTGTACTGGTGTAACGTGACTTTTACATACAATACAACATATATAATTCGGAGTGTACCTTGGGAATTCGGGACTCAAGTATAGTGCCTGCTGTATCATCGGTAGACGACAGGCTTTTTAACCACCTTCGGAGCAGATTACTTCCCTGCCACGGTATCACCGTCTATTATATATTCCCATCTACAGTTAATAATTATATATTCCCATATCCTATCACCTATGTTCCCTTCGTAAGCTTCAATTGCGCGATTTGATGAGGACCTGGTAAGGTAAATAATAATTAGTATTAATATTATATATATAATAAATTATTAACAATACTTTTTTGAAATATCTGTATACGATGAATAAAATTTTATCGAAATACATAAAAGTACTTTGTGATACAGTTATAGAACTTAACAGTTAGCCTCTTCATTAAAAAAGTAAGTACAGTAAGGCGATATAAAATTACTGATAAAACGTTTAAAAATATTTTACGTATTATGTACTTTTATGTATTACATGAATATTTATAAATGTAATGTAGCCGTGATGATATATGGTTATTCTATAAAAAAAAAAACGGCTTTAATTTGATGTTAGATACATGGCATCTTAATGATTAAGTTTCATTTATTTAAAAATTTAAAACAAAAACACAATTTAACACAAAATTTGGTATTTCCAGCGGTCTCCACACTAGGCTGTGCCTGTGTCGTGGCGACCATATTTCTATTAAGTGAAAAGATATAACTAAAAAACACAATACGATTTATTTAGAAACACTTGTACTTTCCACAATGTATTTTAATTTTTAATTTTATGGTATAGCCAACCGGTTTCGCTATGCAAGCATCATCAGGCCTAGGGTTGTTAAAAAGCCCTGATGATGCTTGTATAGCGAAACCGGTTGGCTAAACCATAAAAATTAAAAAAAAATTATTGTGGAAAGTACAAGTGTTTCTAAATAAATTGTATCAAGAATGGAATTCCACCAAGCACCGATAACAAGAAGTATAGAAACTAATATACAAAAAAAATTGAGCTTTGCGATTACTGGTTATTGTTTGGGGGCGTCGACATACATAATATGTTAAATAAAAGCTTTTTAAAAAACTTGATTTTGGAAATAGTCCTAAAAAGTTGTGTTTATTGCACATCCATTTGTTAATAACATAGCCAAGTTTTTAACCGAGTTAAAAAAACGATGTGGTTCTCAATTTTGCCAGTATATTTTTTGTATGTACTACACAGATTTCTCCGAGGTTTCAGAACCGATTTACATAATTCTTATTTTGTTGATGAGAATTAGCTTCGAATTAGTCCCATAAATATTTGATTCAGGTAGGCCCATTATTTTTTTATTTTGAGGGCATTTCTTATCTGGTTTCACCTATGAGAATAGACGTCGGGTCTATTTTTATTGAATTAGTAAATTTGATCTGTGTCAAGTGGCTTAGTGACAACATTACATACACATTGGCATTAAAGAACATGCTATAAAGATAATATTTAGTAATGTTATATATATAGTTAGATTTATACCATTGTAGTGGATCCCCGCTGGCTGCGAAGGACCATCAAAGATTTTAACGATCCTTAAAAGGACCAAAGATGTTACTAATCCCCGGTTCGAGGGACCAGTGTAGGTAGCGGATGCGAGACTTGCTTCGCTGGTGATGAGCCAACGTGGCCGTGCCAAACAGGCAGTTGGTCACAGCTGCGAGGGCCTGGACGGGGTAGGGGATGTTAGTGCTACTTGGGAACTGTCCCTACGTCCCAACGAGAGATTAATGAAACCGTCGATTAAATCGTAAACGAAAATAATACACACTTTAATCAACAAAATCTGTCTCATCTGAGTTACAATAATAGTGGACTGTAAACACTAAATAGGTTCTGATTCTCCCGTATTGCCGTATTCTTGAAATATTCCTGCAGTATTTCTTCCAGTATTCTTGCAGAGGTTCTTCCAGAGTTTTTTCTTTCTTCTTTGTTCTCGTAGCGGAGATCAGACGCGGAATGCGGCTCGTCCAGATTGGCCGTCCTTTTATACATTTCGCGGCGGAAACACCAACCAATCACATGCGAGCATAGGATTCGTCCAATCACGTTGTTAGAATTCGAACCAATCATTTTTCGTATATTTACGGTTCGGTCTTGACATTTTGATGTCGTACCTTATAGGGGTGACTCGTGCGAGACTAGCCCGGAACGACACTACTTGCTTTTTCTAATTACTTTGCATGTTTTATGTTTTTTATTTTCTGCATGCTTACAGGTCGGCGTGCGTCCTTAACAGGTCTCCCCCCGGCGCAGCCTGCGTAATCTCCTCCTCTTCTATTAGAACGACGAGCTTGCTGGTAGGTCTTTTGAAGACTCTTGTCCTTGTTCTGACGTCGACAACTCGAACTCCTCAGTCCGGACCTTCATAAGTCTTCTCTATCTTCCCCATAGGCCAGACGTTACGTGGCAGAGTGTGGTCTACCACGACCACAATGTCGCCGACACGCAGTCTTCGTGTTGTATTCGCTGACTCGCCGCGGGGTACCAGCGTCGGTAGGTAATCTTTTAGCCATCGCCGCCAAAAGTGATCTGCTAGCACCTGGCTGGCACGCCAAGCTCGCCGGTCCGCTTCATTACAGGGGCCCATTGTAGGTAGGCTCTACGATGTGCCCAGCAGGAAAAGGTTAAGCGTGAGTGCTTCAGAATCTGATGGGCTCACGTTGACGTGGGTGAGAAGTCGTGCGTTCACTGAGAATTCCTCTTCGGCTAGCAGAGTACTCAGGACCTCCTCGGATGGTACTTTCTCGTTCAGGGTTGCGGAGAGTGAAGTTTTAACCGATCGTACCAGTCGCTCCCAGGCGCCTCCTTGATTCGGTGCGCCCGGTGGAATGTAGTGCCACTCCATCCTATGCTTCAAGGCTTCTTCTCTTAGAATAGGTAACCACTCATTGTAGGCGGCTCGTAGTTCCTTGTCTGCCACTAGGAAGTTTGTGGCGTTGTCTGAGTACATTAGCCGTGGCCACCCCCGCCGTGTTGCCATTATTCGCAGAGCCATTATAGCCGAGTCTGTGGAAAGTAATGCGACGAGCTAGATGTGTACGACGCGTGATGTAAGGCACGTGAATAGTGCGCCCCACCTCTTCTCACGACGTCTTCCGATCTTCACAATCATAGGGCCAAACAGATCGATTCTGCAGTTTGTGAACGGACGTGTAAACGGTTCTAACCTCGCTCGAGGCAGATCTCCCGTGACTGTACCCTCAGTACTCCTTCTTCTAGTACTAGGCCTAGTTTAAATATTCGACTCACTCTGGGTAAAGGACCAGCTTTCGTGATCCTATTGAGTTCTTCGGCAAAGCTATCCTCCTGTGCGAGTCGTATGAGGGCACGTTCTGCCTCTTCGATGTGTTTCAATTCTAAACGTTCTTCTTTTCGCCGACAGATGTCTATGAAGGCGAGGACCCATGCCGCTGCTCTCACTAGGGTTTCGAATTTGGAAAATCGGGCTGAGTCTGGTAACCATTCATTCTTGGTCTTCTCGGCCTCACTTGTATGGAAAACTTCGGGCTCTTCCTCTTCATATTCCTGTTCAGTCGGCCATTGCTCTTCCGGCATGTACAGGAAACTGGGACCCTGGAACCACCGCTCCCCCCGTTCGATGGGAGACCGGGGGAACCTGGTGGCATCGTCCGCTACGTTCTCTGCGGTCGGCAAACATCTCCACTCTTCTTTGTTTGTCAATTCGGCGATTTCGCTTAATCGATGTGCTGCAAAGGGACACGTCGTACATCGTTGCGTACCCAGTGTACCACTGTCGAGGAGGCTGTCCAGTAGATTGTTCTTGTCACCACAATGCGATGTTCTCTCTTAATCGTATCTGCGAATCTAGCCCCAATCACAGCAGTTTGTAGCTCTAAACGAGGAATCGTCTGTGTGCGTCGCGGTGCCACCTTGGCTTTGGCAGCCACCAAGACGACGCTAATCTTTCCATCATAATGTGTAATTCGCCAGTAGGCAACGGTGGCGTAGGCATCTTCGCTCTGTTATACCCTAGTACTGTACCCCTTATACCTTACTTAGCACCTAGACATCAATCCTCCACTCGGACCCCCTTTTTCCATGCAGTCAGCATATCTCACATCAATATCTACCACTTCCCGTCAGTCTCAGGCAGTTTTCCCTGAGTCCTCATTCAGAGCAGATCTTTCTATATCCTCCGGTTCCCTTTCTGCTCTTTTTCTTTATTTCACATACAGTTCAAATCAAGTTTAAATTAATATAAGTCTTTTATTAAATAAATCTCTTCTAGTTCTAAATAAAATCTTTTTAAAAAAGGCTCCCGTCGGATTCGTTCGTAGCTCTTTATGGTGTAGCTCCGGCTCAGTCGTAGTCGATCTCGTCCAGTTGTCGCAGCCAGTCCGCGAAGAGTTCGCCTTCTTCCGCGGGTATAGGTTCGTCCCACGGTATCTGTAGGCGCCATAGACTCATCAAGATGATCTTCGCTCGTATCGTGTAGTGACTAAGTAGTTCTAGCGGGTCGTATATTGACATGACCGCGCTGTGTGCTTCTCTTTCAGTTGGTGCACGGATCTGTGCACTTACATCAGCTGGGACCCGGTTCATAGATGTTTTGAAATCCAGCTCGTCCTTTTCAGCGTTCCAGTATAGGCCCAATATCTTATTCTCTTGGTTTTCTTGGCTGGCGTCGTCGCTCTAAAGTCCGTAGGTACTTCTTGCAGCATGTCTGTTTCGCTTGAGCTCCATCCTCGTAGTGTGAAGCCTGCGGCCGTATGTAATTCTTTGACTTCATTGACCGCTTGCCTAGCTTGATACTTGTCCTCATAACTGGCTACTAGGTCGTCCATGTAGTGGTTCTTCGTTATTGCCTCCAGTGCTAGTGGGTGTGTCTCCGCGTGCAGCCGGGCATTGTGCTCTCGTACATAATGCGCCATGAAGGGTGAACTGGCAGCACCGAAGATCATGCTCGTCATCTTATACCGGGCAGGCGCCTGTGTGCGGTCCATGCCTCTCCACAGGAACTGTTGTGCCGGTTGATCTTGCGGTCGAATCTTAACACGGAGGAACATCTCTTGTATGTCTGCTTAGACTGCTATTGGCCTTTCTCGAAACTGGAACGCGATCCCCTGCGGATAACAGGTCCGGCCCCTGTAGCAGTTGATCATTCAGGCAGACACCACGGTTCTTGGCTGCCGCGTCAAATACTAGGCGCACCTTGCCTGGTTTGTTCTGGTTCTTCACGGCAAAGTGTGGCAAATACCAGCAGACTGGACTTAATTCTTCCGAGCCGTCGCATGGTTCGTCGTAGCCCTTGATCCTCAGGTTGTCCATCTGGTTCGTATACTCCTTGGCGAAGCTTTCCGACGAATTCATCTTGCGTTCTATGGATCGTAGTCGGTTTAAAGCAGTCTCGTAGTTTTTGACATCGTAAGGTTGTCTCGTTTCAATGACAATCCGACTTCGTAGCCACTGTCGGTCTTCTGTAGAGTGCGTTGTACGATGCTCGTTGCTCGCTTGTCATTATCACTGATGTGTGTCTTCTGGGCGATACCAAGCGCGTCGATCTTGAAACGTGATTCAACTAGTTCGTGAAGGCGTTCATCGTGTTGCTGGTTCGTGTCTATAGCTCGATCGGGTGTATAGACATGTAGCATGCTCTTTCGTTCCTAAATGATGCTGCGTGGTGCGGTTCCGTGGATTACCCAACCGAGCAGTGTCTTTGTCCCCGCTGGCTGGTCGAGTCCGCCCATCTTCAATTCTCGAGACACGATGCACTCCCAGTTATCTGTGCCCACCAATATTCCGGGTTGTACCGTATCGTAGCAATCTTGTTCTCGTGGCAGGTCACGTTGGTGGTCGTACTCCAGTAATGCTGCTGGTATGCGCTGCCTATGAAGCTTCAGGTTCTTGACCGTTCTGGCCTATACAGTATGTATTGATTCTTCGTTCTTCCCTTTTAGCTTTACAGTGACTCTTTTGCTGCTTCTTTCTTTTTGAGACATGTTGACCACGTGGAGGTGTAGCGGTTGTGTTGGACCCTCGGCTCCAACCTTCTTGGCCAAATCTTCACCCAACAGAGTGACCATGGCTCTTTCGTCGAGAAGTCTTACACTCCCCCCGTGATACGCTGACGGTGATTGGACACATCTCGAGTAACACCATTCTTGAGCCGATAGTAGTGGTAGTTGGTAATACCGACAGTACTGAACCGTTGTCGTTTGGTGTTCTTCGCGCGCCGATCTGCTGCGAGTTGTCCACCTTTTCTTGGTGCAGTGTCTGATGGTGAGGTCGGTTACATTCGTTCAAACCGCATGACGTTGCCTTGCAAACGTTTCGCCTGTCTCCTTTTCAAACGTTTGAAATAACGTTTGTTTTCTTTTACGAATTCCCAGCGCCGATCGATCGTTAATGCTTTGTACTTGTGGCAATGCTATAGCGCGTGATTTTTATTACAGCTTGGACAAGCATCTAATCTCTCTTCATTTTCATTTACTGCGTCGACTATGTTCGCTTTTCTTTTCTGCGTCGGAGCGGGTCTGTATTCTTTCTTCGTCACCGTGACGTGGCTGCTGGTCCCCGGAGCGTAGGTGTACTTCAGTGCTCGATCCGCTTCCCTCATGAGAAAACGAGACAGTACGATGATCTCTAGATCTGACGTCCCTTGTTGTTCGTCTGCGTAGTCACACCATCGCGATCGTAAATGAGGGCTCAGCTTGTCCATGATTTCTCTTGCCAGCATCGGGTTGTACAGGTAACCACGCTTGTCTATGCTTCTAAGTACACAGGTGACGTTTTGTAATTTGACAGTGAAGTTGTTGAGTTCCATTGCTGACGACCCAGTCTTTATAGCTTCTTCAAATCCTTCAAGGCTCTATCTATGACGACTTCTGGTCGGTCGAAACATTGTTCAAGTGTTTTCATGATGACTTCAGGACCGGTCACTGTATACAGTAGAGCTGCTACTGCATCTTGTGCCTCTCCCTTCAGACAGGCTCGTAGGCACTGCAGGTTCTCTGCTGCTGAGTTGTTTTGTAACGTTGATGCATCCCAGAAGGCCACCTTGAATGGTAGCGGAGAATGTAGGTAGCTCGGTGCAGCGGGTTTTTGGTTTCGTCATCTTCTCCAAGGTTTCAGACAGGTGCTCAATGTCGCTTTTCGTTCGCGTCAACGTAGGCTGTCTAGTCACTTTTTGTACTTTTTCTATGTTTTCATCCATCGGGTTGGTGAATAACCAGTCGTTGACTCTTCCGTTCGTGTCAACCGGTGGTATTTGTTCTTCGTGAAGGCTTTCAGCATCTTCCTGAATAGCAGATACTTCGACGGCTAGCCTCTTCTTGACTAGCTCGCTTTCCATCTCCAGCTGTTGCCTCTTGATGGCAGCCAGCTTCTCTGCAGCTTCAAGTTCTGCCCGCCGTTACCTCGTTGTTGTGCTAGTAGTGGATCGTACTGAGCGCGTAGACCTTGCCGGTGACTCCGTTCTTTGCCGGCTGTTTGTGTCTCCTGTCACGAGGGTCAGTGAGGCGGAAGGATCACGGGACATTCTTCTCTGGCGTTCCTTTTCTATCTTTACTATTTGCTCTCTTGTTATCCCTATCCGCTCGTTCTGACGATGTATGGTTCCTTCCCCAAGCTCTTCACCGGTATGCCTCCGTTCTTCCTGTTCTGCTATATCACCCTGACTCCTTGTGATAACCATCGCGTTCGGTTCGATGGGTAGCTGTTGAATGAGGTTGGGGCAGCGGGGAACGTCCTCTTCTTCCGTCTTGGCTAGTTCTGGATAGGCTGGTCGGTCTACCAGTTTGAGCTTGGACAATCTTCAATTTGCAATACTTCAGTTCTTCAATCTGCAATACTTCAGTTCTTCAATATGCAATACTTCAGTTCTTCAATATGCAATACTTCAGTTCTTCAATCCAGTTCCGATGGACCAAAGATGTAGTGGATCCCCGCTGGCTGCGAAGGATCACCAAAAAATGTTAACGATCCTTACAAGGACCAAAGATGTTACTGATCCCCGGTTTGAGGGACCAGCGTAGGTAGCGGATGCGAGACTTGCTGCGCCGGTGATGAGCCAACGTGGTCGTGACAAACAGGCAGTTGATCACAGCTGCAAGGGCCTGGCTGGGGTAGGGAATGTTAGTGCTACTTGGGAACTGTCCCTACGTCCCTACGAGAGATTAATGCAACCGTCGATTAAATCGTAAACGAAAATAATACACACTTTAATCAACAAAATCTATCTCATCTGAGTTACAATAATAGTGGACTGTAAACACTAAATAGGTTCTGATTCTCCCGTATTGCCGTATTCTTGAAATATTCCTGCAGTATTTCTTCCAGTATTCTTGCAGAGGTTCTTCCAGAGTTTCTTCTTTCTTCTTTGTTCTCGTAGCGGAGATCAGACCCGGAATGCGGCTCGTCCTTTTTTTTTTTTTTTTGAATGACTAATTTGTTGCTAATCTTGCGATTTTTACAACTTCACCGAACTTTGTGGGCCGAGCAGAGTGCTCAGCCCGAGACATCATTATTTAGATGGATTGGGCTGTTTCCTACAACGCCAGCACCAAGGGCTGTCTCCCGGGAGACCGTACCTCGACTTGGTGCTGCGTTCTGGTTACTGGGTGGACTTGGTGGAGGAGTATTTGTGGCTCGTCGCTCGGCGTTAGGCGCCGGGCGCAAGAGAGGTCTTCGTCGCCGAGACTGGCTGCGACGGTGCAGTGTTGTGTTAAGGTGGTGTGAGTTTGTCGTGTTCCGGTTTGGAGTTGGGAGAATAGCGTTTGCCGCGGTTATTGGGTCCGGGGGATCCGATAACACGTGGCGAGGTCTTCTATGATCGGGGGGATGAGCGGCTCGTCCAGATTGGCCGTCCTTTTATACGTTTCGCGGCGGATACACCGACCAATCACGTGCGAGTATAGGATTCGTCCAATCACGTTGTTAGAATCCGAACCAATCATTTTTTGTATAATTACGGTTCGGTCTTGCATTTTGATGTCGTACCTTATAGGGGTGACTCGTGCGAGACTAGCCCGGAACGACACTACTTGCTTTTTCTAATTACTTTGTAAGCATTCAGCATTCAGCATTCGTAGCGCGCGCTCGTCACCGACCGCGCTACCGATTTGGCGCTAATTTGTAAAACGATCGTTGTTACTGTTACGATACAAAACCGTTACAACATTTGCGACGTGGATGCACCAACATATATAGCGGGCTATTGGCACACACCCCCCTGTCCCGCAGGGGAAGTTCATTTTCCCTCCAATTTTAACGGCCTATAGTGGTCAACATGGACACTATAGACCTGGCCACCTTTCTTGAGGACCTCCATCCGGAGGTCCTCCAAGCCTATCAGGCTGCCTTATAGCGCCTTCCTTCACCTCCAACTCGTAATACCGCATCCCCTATGGATGCGGACATAGTGTCTAGGTTGGATGATGACACGGATGGCCTCACCCAATCCCGTAGGCGCAAGCGGAAAGGCTGCGCCCCCCCGCTCCCCACAGCCGAGTCCAACGACAGCAAAAAGCTGGCAACCGGGAGCCTCACTCCCAGACCCATTGCGACCCAATCTCCAGCATCACCGACCGAGGTTGCCGTAGCCGGGAGGGAAAAAATCCCGCCCGCTGTCATCATCCGCAAGCAGTCAACAAGCAGTCCTGGAATGATATATTCAAGGGGCTCCACGAGCGCAAGATCCCATATTCTCACGCCCGCTCGACCGGAGGGCATAAGGGTGAAAGTCCCTACATTCCAGGATCACCGTCGTCTAACTTCCTTCCTTAGGGAAAGGAAAGTACAATACCACACCTACGCGGTCGGCGACGAACACGAATTGCGTGTGGTAGTCAAGGGTGTGCCCAAAGAGATACCATCTCCGAGTGGTCCAGCGACCTTCAGTCGCAAAACCTTCCTGTGCGGGCTGTACACCAAATGTGTACCACGCACGAAAAAACCTTAGGACCTAATTCTGGTCGTACTAGATCTAAGTCCCGAAGGCAAAAAAGTCTTCGACGTCCAAACCATATGTGGTCGCTCGGGGCTAGTTGTGGAAGCCCCAAGAAACCTCGGCACTCCAGGGCAATGCCATAATTGCCAATTATACGGGCACTCAGCAAAGACTTGCTTTGCTAAGCCCAGGTGCGTAAAGTGCCTTGAGCCACACGCGTCTGCCGACTGCTCGCGCCTTAAGAGCGACCAGCTAGAGCAGTCGCAGACCACCACTCCAGCCAGTTGCGTAAACTGCGGCGTGTCCGGACACCCAGCGAACTATCGCGGCTGTACGAAGGCGCCGCGGCCACGCGGCCGCTTTGACAGCTCGCGCCCAGCCAAGCGCGAGTCGTCGAATAAAAATAGAGCTAAGTGCGAGTCGTCCGTACGACTCAATAATTATGCATTATGGTACCCAAACCGGTGTCACCATCAATGACACCGGCCCCACCTCCAACCACCAACGCCTGGGTTAAACCACCCAGCATGGTGAGGAAAAGTGTCAATACCTCAAATTTTCCCACCTCGCCTTCGGTAACCATGGTACCCAGACACGAACCGCGTCGGGTACCTCAGTCCCAATCGGTCAATTATAATGCCGATTTAGTATTAGTCAAGGAGGTGGCTTTTGCCATAAACCCGGAGGAGGTCGTAGAGTTTGCTCACAAGCTCAGCACCTCAACCTAAACGGAGATGATCAACGTGATCACCAAACACTCCGGCCTCATGAACACCATAAGGCGTTTAACTTTTAAAACCCACAATCGATAGGTCTCCAAATACAAAACCCCATTCCCTGACGGTCGCGACTTTCAACGCGACCGGATTACGTAGGCAAATCGATGAAGTGCCAGAGTTCGTCAAAGATCACCAAATAGATATTCTCCTAGTACAGGAAACATTCCTAAAACATAGTAATCGCAACCCTAGAATTGCGAATTATAATGTAGTCAGGAATGATAGTTCCAGGGCGAGACTAGGGGACACACTTATATATTATAAGAGGTCCCTTCACGTTTCACCCCTGGACCCCCCACCCCTAAGTAGTATTGAGGGTTCAGTGTGTCAGGTGGGTATGACGGGTCATCTATCCGTCATACTAGCATCAATCTACCTCAGCGCTAATAAACATTTCTGTTCAGGAGACATCGAGGCTCTCATAGGGATGGGAGACTCGGTGTTCCTGGCCGGAGACTACAATGCTAGACATACACTATGGGACCCGCACCTCACAAACGCCAGAGAACGGGACCTAGTCAGACTGACAGACAGACATAATATTGTGGTTCTAGCTCCACTAAAACCCACTAGACTCTCTCCGGTAGTTGGTCATTCTCCGAGCACACTCGACATAGCGCTGGTACGGAACCTAGCCCTACAGCTACGTACAGTAACGGTACTACACTAGCTCAATTCCGACCATAGACCAGTAGTTTACAAACTAGGGCCAGATAACCGCACCCTCCCATCCAGAATGAAAAAGATCATCGACTGGAAAAAACTAGACGAAAACTTCCAGTTGATAAACCCAGAAAGTCTCGACCTAATACCTGACCATATATCCACAGTCGAGACAGCCGATGTAGCCATAAAATCGCTAAACTCTCTTATACATGAAGTGGTGGATGATAGCTCGTCAAGGGAGATCCCGGATACCTACCAAGGTGTATGGAAGCTCCTAGACGAGCTAAGAAACCTGCAACGTAGAAAAACGCCGCCATGCGACGCTATAGGACATACAGGACAGACGAAAACCGCCGATCGTACCGGACTTTACAGAGGGAAGTAAAGAGGCGTTTCGCCGAATACCGGAACGATAGGTGGTACAGACTATTAGGTAGTATCGAGCCCTCGCACACGGCCTTCTGGCCGCTGGCGACAGCTATTAAAAACGACCAAATAGTAGATACGCCCCCGTTAGTTAAACTTGACGGCACTCTCGCATTTTACGACTCCGAAAAAGCCGTGGGCTAGACTAGGCTAGTGCACAACATACAAGCCTACTTGTCAAACCACCGATTTCGGTTCCGAGTCGAAGGAACTCTCTCCACATCCCGCCCTTTACAAGCAGGTGTCCCTCAAGGATCAGTGCTCTCTCCTATCCTGTTTTCGTTATACTCGAGCGAAGTCCCTCGAGTTCCTAACGTAGAGTTAGCCCTGTTCGCGGATGATACCGCTTTATACTCCACACATGTGTGTTTAATCTTATAATTTCAAAAAGACTGCAAATAGCAGCTGACTCTCTAGCTACCTGGTTCAAAACGTGGCGTGTAGAAGTCAATCCGCAAATAAAGTAAGGCAGTACTTTTCTGTAGGAAAATGATTCCCACTCGAACCAGAAGTTTCCACCAAATTAGGCAAATATCTATGTTCGGTAGCGTTATCCCGTGGGAAAGCGAAGTCAAGTACCTCGAAGTAATGCTGGACAAAGATATGAAATTTAAATCACACATTATACGTGTGAAAAATAAGGCCAAACTTGTAATGTGCCGTTTACACAGTGTTCTGAACAAAAACAGTAAATTGTCACTTAAAAATAAGTTGACTCTTTATAAAACTTGCATTTGACCCATACTGTCTTATGCAAGCGTAGCATTCGCCCACCTACCTAGGACGACCCTTTACCCTCTACGAGTTGTTCAGAATAAATCCTTACGACTAGCCACCGGCGCGCCGTGGTACACGCGCAACGTAGACTTAAACAGAGACTTGGAATTGCCTAGCCTAGCGAAGCACTTCCAAGAACTCTCTCGTTCAAACTTTTCAAGTTAGAAAACCATCCGAATCCGAATCCGTATCCCACCTACGCTTCGCTGGAGGCCCCGTCACCTGATTTTAGACCCAGATGACCCAATTACCGACAATTACCAGCAAACGCCTCATACAACGCGAGTCGCGTGTCGCGTGTGTACTACACACATACAAACTCGCGACACCGCCGCCGCCGGGAGCGGCGAAGACTCTTGATCCGCCCTAGGCGGAACACAGCCACGATATCCTCTTCCGAAAAAAACCAAGATCCCACCCTAAGCCGAGGTACGGTCTCACAGGAGACACCCTTAGGGAGGGAGGTCCCAGGCCCCACCCAAAATTCAATCTCTGGCTGAGCACTCTGCTCGTCCACTAGCTCGGTGACGTTGTCAAAGTCTATAGACGTACACAACATTAGTCATTTCGACAAAAAAATTACTTTGTGTGTTTTATGTTTCTTATTATCTGCATGTTTACAGGTCGGTGTGCGTCCTTAACAACCATGCTTAAAAGATATTTACTTATAAAATTATCTGTATATATTAATACGTGATCCTAAGACTTTGGACCCCTTTTTACGAAAATCGCGCGGACGCAGAAGCATAAAATTTGGCACACTTATAGTTTAATGTGTAGGAAAAGTGCTAGACGCTAAAATTTTTCAATAAAAATGCTTATAAAGTACATTAAATCAATAAATAAAACCATGTGTTGGTCCGGGCTTATTTGTAAAATTGGCAGATGGCGTTCCTTGCCAGGCAGCTCGTAAAAGGCGAGCATAGGCTCACCGTCACTAACACCGTGACATCTGACTAGTTGGTAGAGTTTAGCAGCGACTAGCGCGGATAGGTACCATCGCCTTACCTATTCCTGTCGCAATAACGTCATGACGTGTCCCAGTTCGGAGGGTAATGTAGCCGGTAAACTTACTTTTGCTCGAGGCCTAACATCCCGGCCTCCGGTTGGCAACGCACCATTACCACCATTGGTGTCTCTAGGCGGCGTGAATTTCTTAACATCAGGAAATCCGTCTCCTTGTTTGCCTTCCAATGTCATAGAAAAACCATGCAATTGACACTCACAAACAAATATGTCTATTGATGAAAACGATAAAAGATCACAGATAGCGCACTAAAAAGTTTGGAAACAAAGTAGTTGGTTTTGAGAAATGAAGATGGCGTTCTTATCAATAAGATATTAAAACATAATACATTATGGTCGAATTTTGACCAACGGGCGAACACTAGTTAAATTAAATCATCAATCATCAATCAATTTTCATGAAATTTTGCACACACATAGAGGGTAACTTAGGTAACCACATAGAAATAGTTTTTTAGCCGAAAAATGTTCCTGCTGACCCATTAACCACGCAGGCGACGCCGCGGGCAACAGCAAGTTTTTAATAAATAAATAAATAAATAAATATCCCTGGACAAATTACACAAATTGAATCTAACCCCAAAGTAAGCAAATTATATGCTTGTGTTATTGGTGTTAGTCAACGATTCTAATACATAGAAATACTTAAATAGAAACCAGGATATAAATTTAATAAACACCCTTTAATATACAAAATAATAACACATTAATCGTCTACCTGGTTGCTGTTACAGTTTCTTCCAGTTATAATTCAATTACGACAGTTAGTAGATACGCTTTGCAATATTAGATTCGAAATTAAAGTTTATTAAGAGTCTTGAAGGCAATACGAGGAAAATATATTACGCAATATAACAAACTTTATAATCCACGTAAATATGATTTGTGCAACCTGGATAAATTCAAGGATTGTAATAAAACTCTGCTCAATATTTGATGAAGCGTTTTGAGATATCGAATTGTAGTTTGTTAAACATTAATGTTTAGAAAATGCATTGCAGGGGGATTAGTTTTTAACCGAGTTCATAACAACGAGGAGCTTCTCAATTCGGCCGGTATTTTTTGTTATGTATGTATACCGATTTTTCCGAGATTTCTGAACCGATATACGTATTTTTTTGTTTGATGCGGAATAGTTTCGAATTGGTCCCACAAAAATTTGATTCAGGTGGGCCCATTAATTTTTATTTTATGAGTTTGTTTATATACTTTCACCTATCCCGATGTTTAATTTTATTAAACTAAATCATATTAGCAATAAATTAAAAAAATAATAAAGATGTAATATTAATCATATTATTTATATGTGCTGTTTACTAATAAGTTTTAAGTCGGAGCCAAGCCAATTTTATACTTACTTATAATTGAGGTGGCTAGAACCAGAGTGGCCAAACTGTTTTTTTTTTACAATATTGAGTATGATTTCTTACAGTAATTGTAAGAAATCATACTCAATATTGTAAAAGTTAGGCCACTCTGGTTGTCATGGCCTCAATTATAATACAATTATTAGTTTAAGGCTTGGCACCAACTTTAAACCTATTAGTAAATAGCACATATAAATCTATTATATTTTTAATTTTTAGCTATGAAGTCGTGTTTTTTAACGTAGTTATTTTTTATATCAATTCCTTTAACAAGATTTAAAGTAAAGGTGTTTGACTGTCTGTTGATTTAAAAATTCATAATTTCAGCACTATACGTTATAATAATTGGTTGAATATTATATCTCAATGAAAATAAATGTAATTACAAAGAAATTATGTTTGCTTAGGATTTTGTGTCTTAGTTTCTTTTCTTGACTAGTCTAGTTTTGAAAATGGTGACGGTTCTAGGTAGGATTTCCATTCTAAACTACTAGACTAGGTTAAAAATTATGATAATGTGTGATAAATAGGAAAAAAAATAAACTAATTATGTTTTTAAGTGATTGATACAGTACTACTGTATCAATCACTTAAAAACATAATTAGTTTATTTTTTTGTAGTAGTATCTTCATGGCCATATCTCCGAAGAGGTAGGCAGAGGCACAACCTGCCCCACGACTAGCCAAAGACACTAAGTCCTACAATCTGACAGGTGGCAAGCCCATCCGATCACAAATCCAATCCCGAGCAATATTTTGTTGATTACAAAATTGGAAGAACTTCATTTTCTTTTTGCTATCCGAGCCGAGAATCGAAATCGGGACTTCAAGAAGTCAAGTTCAACACCTAAACCGCCAGACTACAGGGGCGACAAAATGATAACTACAAATAATACTCTTATAATTATTAATATTATCTTGTTTTGTAAAATATTTGCACATTATAATGTAGTAGAATATTTTGATATATAATAATAAAATACTTTGTAATAACTATTTAACACAAACAATTAATTATCATTTTATTTCATTATGTGACTTGCTTGGCATTCAAACAGAAACTATTTAACTGTAAAATGTATAAAAATATAAGGTTTTTTTTTCAGATTTTAAGAAGGTTCCAAATACCAGGAGATTTAGATGCATTTGTGGCAAATATATTTTGTTATTAGAAGACTACATAGGTATCAATGGCCAGCTTAAACCTTAATTTTTCAAATATTGAAAACCCGATCACAATAAATGCAGTAGGCTGTTATGAGACAAGAACAAATAAACAAGAAGTAAAGAGGATTGTATGCATAAAATGAAATAATTTCCAGATAACTTAGCTTATTGTTTCGTAATTCTTATTTAATTTAAACTTTTGTTAATGTTTAAATTTAAATAAAATAAAATCATGTATTGAAACAGCAAGCTTATTTATATAAAGGTACATAATACGTATTGATAAAATGTTAAAAAAAAATAGAGAATAAAGTATGCATTTGAACAATAATAATGACAAATCATAAAACTTCAGTTGAGATATTTAGCTTGCATGTTATGTATGTTTGTCCAGGTGGAATCTTTCAAGTTAAATTTGATACCCTGTTTCCATTGAGCTGAAAAAATTTTGCAAGCATGCTTTTACATACACGTAAGGGGCAATGTATGCTAAAATACGTCAGCAATATACTGTTTTTTTCATACAAAGCAATTATGGATCTTGGCCAAAAAAATACACAAGATTAACATTAATATGCTTTATAAGACTAGTGTTTCCAAAACACGATTCATTTCACTTTGCTCGATAGAAAAAAATCAAAAAGTTAACCCTTTTTTGAAAGCAAAACTCAACTACTACTTCAATTATGAAAATATCGACACCAGATTTAACGTAAACATAGATAAGTATTATACTTAAAAGATAACTGTTTCAGTTTTTTTTTTCAAATTACTTTTATAGTGTCAAAAATAGAGATTTGGCGCTTAAGACATTTACTTTAGAGCGCAATATTTCATAGTAATCATGACCAGCACGAGACCTGGACCAACTCGGTAGGGGAGTTGCACCTTACATATTTATTTTAATTTAATAAACTTTATTTTTAATTCAATATGGTACCTTATGGTTTAGTAAATTAGTCAATATTCCTAGGTAGTTGTACAAACTTGTTATAAGTATGCTTGAATTGTAATGTTTTTTACCAATACAGTATTTTCTTACCTGTTCCTTGAAAATGATTAAATAATCATAATTTCAAGGCCTAGAAAAAATAGTAATGATGCATTTCCCACTTGCTAACTACCTAAGTTGCCATCATGGTCATAATAAAATGGTGGCATTTTAGCTATCTAATCATGGTATTAATTGGAAAAAGATAGCATGCAATCAAAGTAAGTTTAGTTGTGTATCCTCAGCACCAATATTACTATCACCATAGAGAATATTATTAAAATAATGAAAACTAAAATCGATGTTGTACAAATCATGTTGTATTTTAAATAAAGTCTTTATATTGAAATTTTAATTCTAAAAAAATGTTATAAATGTACAAGTTTCTTCAATTAACACTAAAAGTGTTAAACGCGATTTGGTTTACGGTTTACGCGGTTTGTTTGAACTACTTTTGCTGCAAGCTAGTATACGTCAGGCTTTCCCAAAAGTGCACGCGAGACTGAAAGGTTGCAATTGCAAAATATTATACTCATAGGTAGTCGTTGCACGAGATTTTATTGCGAGCAGCTGTGTTTAAAAACTCTATGTTAAAACAATTAAAATTAAAACTAAACTTTTTTCCAACCGTTCAGTTTGTAAAATGGTGTTTTTCGTCGTCTCCTCACAGTCGGACGTGAACAAAAAGTATCTGTGTCCTGGTAGCTACCTCTATATAGCGATCTCCAATTTTCAGCTAAATCGGTTTAGCGAAATCGTTCTTGAGTTGTAAATAGTGTAACTAACATGACTTTCTATATATGGAATGATCTTTGTTTTTTATAGATTTTAAGTTATCACGTTTGAACACTTAACTAATCTAAGAAACCAAAAGACTGACTAATAAACTAACTTGTGCCACTGTTTAAGCAAAATGATAAAACTGTGGTGTTTGGCAGTGCCGGATTTATTTTCAATGCCGCCCCTGGGGACCGGAAAAATGTCCGCCCTATTACAAGAATTTTACTTAAGGGGGAAATATGTGTAGAAAAAAGTTTTCACGCTGATTTTTGATTATTTTTTATATATATTTTATTGACAGATATGAGTTGAGTGATTATCATTTTTATAATATCTTAAAAAGCACCCCACGCTTGTTTTAATTTTTTTTTATTATTCACATTATTATTAGTTTACATTTATTAAAATTTTTAACGCTATTTTTAATTTAAATTTAAAACGCATACAAAAAAAATTGCAGGTTGCTAACTAATATAGGGGATATGTACCTAGTTGCTAATTAGAGGATCTGGCACACTTTTACGGTATGCCCTTAGATATTCCCCTGTGTGTGTGATTTTGATTGATAACTGCCATATTTAACAAGTTGTAATTCAAATCGATTTATGAACCCAAACCTATTATCATAAACAAAATGAAAGAAATCCGACGACAAACAGTTTCCAAATTAGTCGTCAATACTTAAAACATTGACAGTAACACTTTTTTTCATGTTATTGTATGATGTTTCAATGCACCTATAGATTGCTACTGGAGGATACGCGTGGTTATACTCCCAACAAAAAACTGTTGTCATTTCCAAACATTGCTGATTCTCTGTAAATATTTGTTAATTGTCTTCACACCAAGAGGTTAGAAAAGTTCGAGAAGATGGAACTGGAAGCCACATTTCATGGGCCTATGTATACAGTTCTACAATAAACTTCCCAATTATATGAAAGAACTTCCAATTAATAAATTTAAGAAATGTGTTAAATGTGAATTAAATCAAAAGGGTTATTATAACATTGCTGAATATTTAGCAGATAAGACTGCTTGGGATTAATTGCTCCTCATGCCAATCTCTTATAATGTATAATGTATCATTACATAAATTATTGTAAATATATTGTAAACTAAGAAAAAAAGAAAATCCCGCTGAGTTTCTTGCCGGATTTTCTCAGTGTGTTCCGATCCGGTGGTAGATTTATTATTATATAGACCCGTCACAAGTGCCTGTTGTAGGTTTATGTGAAATAAAGATGATTTATTATTATTATTTTTTAAAAGTGTTTTCTTTGCTCAACTTCTGTAGAGTTCTGTAGAGAGCATCAGCTAAGTAAATAAAAAATTATGTTTAGGTATATGTAGGTTCAATTGAGTGAGGTGTGATATCTTCTTTATTAATTTCAAGAAATTTCCTTACTATTCTGCAGGTATTAAGAATGGCAGCTTTCTGCAACATGGTATATGTATATTTACTAAGGTCAAGGAGTTTAAGGCTATTATGAATGTGTTTGGGTATAACACCTGTGGTCGAGAGTACAATTGGGACAATGTACACTTTTTTCTGTTTCCAGATTGTAAGAATCTCATCTTTCAGTTCTGAATATTTATGTATTTTCTCAGTTATAGTTTTTGTGATGTTATGTGTGTTAGGTACAGCAATATCGATTAAATATGTAATTTTATTGATTTTGTCCTGTAAAGTAATGTCAGGCCTGTTATAATGTATGCTTCTATCCGTCAATATTGCTCGGTCATAATAAATTTTGTGGGTTGAGTTTTCTAAAATTGTATCAGGTTTGTATTTATAATAAGGTGTGTGAGTATCTTGGATAAGTTTATGGTTTATGGCGAGGTTTTTGTGTATTATATTGACGATTTGATTATGTCTATGGGTATAGTCTGTTTGTGTTAGATTGGGACAAGCTCCTGTAATGTGCTGTATAGTTTCAGAGTGTATGTGGCATTTACGGCATCGGTCATTTGTTACAGTGGGATCTTTGATAATATATTTTTTGTAGTTTCGAGTATTGATTACCTGATCCTGTATGGCAATGATAAACCCTTCAGTTTCAGGAAATAAAGAACCAATTTTAAGGAATTTATTTGATGCTTCTTTATCAATCATAGGCTGATCAAGATCATGTGGATGACGTCCATGTAAGGCCTTCTTTCTCCATGATTCCTTAGTGATATCTAAATTTGCTGTAGTTTGTGAGCCCGTTTGTTGAAAGTGAACAAGATTCAATGGTGTATAATGGTTGTCGTTATAAACTGTAGCTCTATGAATGTCACTAGATCCAGATTTAAGGAAAAATAAACTTTGCAGGTTTTGAATTTGTTTTTTCCATATCACATGAATGTCTATAAGACCTCGTCCACCTTCTTCTCTTTTTATGGTAAGGCGCTCAACTGCTGACTTTGGATGATGATGATTGTGTTTGGTGAGGATCTTACGAGTACTTCGTTGTAGTGAGAGGATGCTTGTTTTGCTCCATTGAATGACACCAAACGAATATGTCAAAACAGGGACTGCGTAGGTGTTTATCGCTTTAACTAAATATTTCCTATTGAGGCGAGTTTTACATATATTAGACACTCTTTTACTATATTCAGATATCAGGCATTCTCTTACATTTTTCTGATCTATCCCTTTTTTAAGTTGTTGGTACCCCAGGTACTTATAGACGTCGTTTGTACCCATTGCTTCAATAATTTGATTCTGATCTTCATTTATGATGTAGTTACCAGATTTAACTTTCCCCTTTACAACGTGTAATGTTTGACATTTATCCAATCCAAACTGCATGTTAATGTCTTTACTAAAAGTACTTGTTTTGTCTATCAATCTTCGCATTTCGACATCTGATTGGCTATATAATTTAATGTCATCCATATAAATTAAATGTGAAATTTTCGTTTGCGAATTACCGTGTTTAAGGCTGTAGCCTGCATTACAAGAGCAAAGTAAACGTGATAAAGGGTTCATAGCAAGGCAAAACCATAGGGGACTCAAGGAGTCACCTTGAAATATACCCCTCTTAATAGATATTTCTCTAGTAGTATTGTTATTTACATATAAAGTGGTTTTCCA
>NJDC01009412.1:66300-89612 GCA_002245475.1 Calephelis virginiensis
ATCACACACACACGGGCCGAACGGGAACACCGGGACTAGTAGGCCGAGAGCTCACAACTTGAGGGTTGTTAGTGAATAATTCAGAAATATCAAAACAAAGCCGTAACACCTGATCTAGTCTACTCACTACTCACCACACTGTTTACAAACACAACCACAATCACGCACAAACAATAATAGCGTACTCCCATTTGTTATTAAACAAAACATCAAACATTGGAGTAAGCCTGCTACTATGACAACACTACGTAAACACGTCACGGTGTTCGTACTTATGCAAACGCTAAATCCCCGAAGGTGAAAGAAGGGCTCCACCCCGCCCATCCAATAAGAAAAGAGTTACTTGCTAATGCGCCACCTGTTGTGCTAATGAGACAACTTTATCCATGACTTACCGACAAACGGACCAATAAGAAACGAGTTACTTGCTAATGCGCCACCTGTTGTGCTAACTAAGCAACTTTATTTATGACTTCCCGATAAACCGACCAATAAGAAAGAAGCTAAGAGAATTCCGATGCACCTGTGGCGCCAAATGTACTAATGACCACAATATCACAACTACACTTTGTTCATGACTTTCCGACGCTACAAGCACAACCATATGTTGCACCGACGACACTCATGACCACAGATATTACAAAATAGGTGTACTAGCTCATAACCTTCCGACGTATATATAAGATGTAACAGCCATCAGTTTATATCTGGCGTAAGATTTTTGTTTTTTAATTAAAAATGGAGCCTAAAAAACTGCAAACTGTGTTTAAAATGAAAGGCTCCTTTTTAGGGTTAATTTAATATGACAACCAAGTTCTGCAATGTTATTGCAGATTTTATAATGAAAAGACAGTGCTTGAGAGGCTCACATCTACAAAAGAATTATTTCGAAATATTAAAAGAAATAAAAGCTTTTGATACTCAGTGCTTTATCATTTGTTTTAATAATGTTGTGAAAACATTAGGTGCAGTCCAAAAAACAAATGGTAAACAATTAAATTCAAATGAAGAATCATTCGAATTAAACCTTAGACTCTTTTTATGAGACTTTTTTTAATGGAACTAAACAAAAATAAATAAGCGTCTTTTCGATCTAACACTATGTATCAATCATGCGTACTCTACTTCGAGGGTTGTACGATAATCTTTCATTTTAAAATAATTTTATTTTACAAATTTGTTAAATATTTTTAAAATTTAGAATAAACCTCTTCTCAGTTTGGTTTAGACATAAAAACGTGCCTGATAAAATAAATTTGTGAGCTCATATTCACAAATGAAAATTGCATTTATTTTTAACAACTTATTAATGTCGTGGTCAAATATTACATTAATCGGCTGATTCAGCCCTATGTGGAATAGGCAAAACATGAATTTATAACCTAGGATCCACGTCAATATAGTGGGATCTATGGTGATCTTAGCCCAAGCGTGACCAAAATACTGCAAACGCTTTTTTTATATATGGCAGGCATATTTATGAAATAAAATTAGGCAAGCGTCATTTAAGGATCTTAACATGTTTTAACCTGGAGTTATCAATAGATTGCAGTTATTAGGATTTAGATAATCCTTCAACAGTTTTATTTAACCTCCTTCGGAAGATCTTTTTGCAAAATATCTTGCCATCTGATGAAAATATCTTGGGAGGACCTAACTCCAAGTATTTCCAAAATATCTCTTTCTTACTCCAGTTCCTCGCAGACAGTCAGTAACACAGGTATCAGTAACGTGGTTGTGGCGATGTAGGTTCTGCCGAGTGAACGTCAAAGACAGTCTATGTTTAACTTATTGTTCTACTCAATAAATACGGGATTAAATGTAAAAAAACCACTCGGTAATGACGGAACGTGTAGCCATCTGACAATGACTGAACCACAGAACACAGAAACTAGGGCAATGAAAATTGAAATGACAGTACCTGCTCGTAGTTAGCAGAACACATCAATATGTATGACCACTCAATCATCCTTCTTCAGTCTTGTTTCTAGATCCAGGTGCATGAATACCAGAAAACTGGTTATAGTAAAGGTAAATGCCCGTAATTATCAGCACACATTTCTATTATGCACAGAAACTAGGTCAATAAAAATTAAAATGACGGTACCTGTCCGTAGTTAGCAGAACACATCAATATGTAGGACCACTCAATTAACCTTCTTCAGTCTAGTTTTTAGATCCAGGTGTATGAATACCAGAAAACTGGTTATAGTAAAGGTAAATGCTCGTAATTAGCAGCACACATTTCTATTATGCACAGAAACTAGGTCAATAAAAATTAAAATGACGGTACGTGCCCGTAGTTAGCAGAACACATCAATATGTATGACCACTCAATCATCCTTCTTCAGTCTAGTTTTTAGATCCAGGTGTATGAATACCAGAAAACTGGTTATAGTAAAGATAACTGCTCGTAATTAGCAATACACATTTCTATTAAGCACAGAAACTAGGTCAATAAAAATTAAAATGACGGTACCTGCCCGTAGTTAGCAGAACACATCACTCAAACGTCTGACTACCACATTGCTTCTAGATAAAGGTGCACGAATACCCGACAAAATATTAAAAATAAGGTAACTGGCCGTAATTAGCAGTACACATCAAATATGACGATAGCTACCCGTAATTAGCAGCACATATCAAGCTATTAAAAAAATAATTAGATTATGTAGAATTTTGTATTTTGACAAATAAATTTCTACTTACAGTTACACATTTTCAAAAGTGGATTCGACAAAAATAAGTCGTTTTGGTTTATTTAACGTTCCTGAAGTCTTGCAATCTTTCTTTTAATTTTAGCTTCACATTCACTGTCGCCTCTATTTCCCCTTTTTCTCCCCATGTTGAAAGTTAAACTCAAATAATATTACAAGAAACAAAACTATTTCTCAAAAACTGTAGACGTGCGAAGGCCTGAGCGCGGAAACATCGAATGACGAAATACTGGGAGCTGGGAACGTTGAAAAATAGTTGGTGGTGGGGCGTTAACGACCGAACGATGACGCGTTATTGTACAAAAACAGGACATAGTCGTTTATTGCTACCAGCGCCACGTTTTTTACTGGAC
Source organism: Calephelis virginiensis (assembly GCA_002245475.1). Lineage (NCBI taxonomy): Eukaryota > Metazoa > Arthropoda > Insecta > Lepidoptera > Riodinidae > Calephelis > Calephelis virginiensis. The sequence continues at coordinate 69,371 of NJDC01009412.1, forward strand.
TGGAATAAATTCTCTCACGAGATGGAAGCTAACGCCCCGTCCCGTCCCGTCTCTTCGCCCACTGATGTAAATCAGCTGACTGACGAACTGACTGACTCCTTAAAAAAGGCCATACAAAATTCCTCTAAAATCATCCCATTTAGATCTTCTCCACCTCTACCCGATTTCATAAAATTCAAAGTCAGGAAAATTAAAAATAAGAGAGCCCTGAGGAAAAGGTGGCGAAACACCCGCTGCCCTACCCTCAAGTTACAATTTAACAAACTGACAATCGACATTAAAGACGATTTGCTTAACCTAGCTATCGATAGCTAGGATAAGTGAGTGAGTGAATCTGACTTAACGCTAGCTTCCCAGAGGCCACCAAAATATGGCGCCGATGCTGGGATATGGTGCCAAGTTGTTCCATCGTTAGCCAAAATATTCTTGACTTCGTTGTCTACCGTGTTTGTAATGTTCTTGAACATAGTTGTTAATTCTTTATTTGCAGCTGTGAAATTTGTGGCATTGTCACTCCATATTTCTGAACAGTGTCCTCTTCGAGCAACAAAGCGTTTGAATGCAGCAATGAAGTCGTTTGCGTATAGAGAAGTGACGATTTCAATATGGATTACTTGTGTTACTAAACAAACAAAAATTGCTAAATAGCCTCTCTGTGTTTTATGTCCTCTACCCTTTGATATCCTAAGTTCAACAGGACCGGCAAAATCCACTCCGCTTTTAGCAAAAGCCTTAGAAATGGTAACTCTTTGTTTAGGAAATGAACCCATCAATTGAGACCTTGTTGCAGCACGATATCTGGCACATACTACACATTTATGTACAATTTGTTTAGTTTCTTTTTTTGCATGTATAATCCAATAATTCTTTCGCAGGTTACTCAACATCAACATTGGTCCACCGTGCAACGTTCGCATGTGAAAATCGGTAAGTATTAATTTAGTGAAATGATGCTGCTCCGGAAGAATAATCTGATGCTTCGTGTGATCAGGTAAGTCACTATATTGTAGCCTACCTCCAACTCTTACAATACCATTTTCGTCGAGAAATGAACTTATGATAGAATTTTGCTACTTCTTTTTACATTCTGTCCCTTCCTTAGCCTTTCAATTTCTTCTGCAAAAGCTTCTCGCTGACATAATCGTATGCATGTTTCTCTCGCCTTTACAATCTCTTCTCCACTCAGGTAAGTCTGTTTATTTTTCTTCTTATCTTAAACTCTTAATATGTACGCTGTTATTCTTAATAATTTATTTAAGCTAGAATATCTTCTTAATAAATCGAATTCTTTACCCAGTAGTATATTTGTTAATATCTTAACCTTTTCTTTCTTCTTTTCTATGTTAGTGTAATTATCTTTTAATAAATTTAATGTGATTTCTTTTTTCAGAAGCTCGTCTGGTCCGGCCCACCACAATCTGTTCAGACGGAGTTGGACGGGAGTAGTGCCTCGCGACGCTACATCAGCAGGATTTTTTGACGATTCTACGTGACTCCATGTTATATCTGGTAATGCTGCAGCCATGCCAGCATAATGTTGGAATCTGTATAAGCATGTATATTTCTTTGCGGTATGTTATGAACTTGAGACACCTCTTTAAGTAATTTTGTTAATAACACCGCTCCGCAAAGCTCAAGCCTAGGAGTTGATACTGTTTTAATAGGAGCAACTCTAGGTTTCGCTGTTACTAATCTTGTGTGTATCATGCCATTTGGCTAAATTACTCTAATATAGACAACTGCTGCATAAGCCATCTGCGAGGCATCGCAATAGCCATGTAATTCTATGTTTTGATCGTTGTTATTTAACTGCAGCTATCTTGGTATTATAAGATCATTTGGTTCTTGCAGGTCATTACAGAACTTCAACCATTCTGTTTTGATGTCGGTTGGGACTTCTTCAACCCATGTTACTTTCGCGAGCCAAAGGGTTTGTATCATGACCTTTGCTGTTATAATTACTGGGGCTAGCCATCCCATTGGATCGAATAGCCGTGAGATGTTACTAAGTATTACTCTTTTTGTTACAGTTTTAGTAAAATTAGGTTGAACTATGTCATAATGAAATGAATCTGTTGTTCTGTTCCATTTTATTCCTAGTGTCTTTATTGTGTCGTCGGATTTAATTAGATAAGTATCTTCGTGATTGACTGTCTCATTTTTTATGTTCTCTATTAACTAATTGTTGTTACTCGTCCATTTTTGTAATTGAAAGCCTCCTGCTTGCATCAACTTAGTCATCTGTTTATAGATTTCAATTCCCTCTGTAACATTATCAGCACCTGACAATAAATCGTCCATGTAATAATCGGACCTAGTGATGCGTGACGCTATAGGGTAATTATGGTCTTCATCTTTTGCTAGTTGTTGCAGGGTTTTAGTTGCAAGATATGGTGCACTAGCAGTTCCGAACGTCACTCTAATCAAACGAAGTTCCTTGATTAGACCATTAACTTTCCATAAAATACGCTGATAGTTGGAAAATTGTTCTGTAACTCGTATTCGTCTATACATTTTGACACAGTCTGCTGTGATGACAACTTCGTGTTGTCTCCATCTCATTACTATGTGACGGAAGTCTTCTTGTATTTTTGGACCAATCATCATATTGTCATTTAAAAACTTCCCATAAGATCCTTTACAAGAACAATCAAACACGATTCCTAACTTTGTTGTATCCTTGTCTGGTCTCAGAACAGGATGATGGGGCATGTAATAATTAATGTGTATATTTTTCCCGTCATCATTTATTTCTTCCATGTGATGTAGATTTAAATATTCCATTAAAACCTTTGTGTATTCTTTCTTAAGTTCAGTGTCTCAATTCAATCTTCTTTCTAATTGTTCTAGTCTTGTTTCAGCTATTTGTTTTGTATTTCCTTAATCAAAGTTTTTAATTTTAAATGGAATTTCGACTATGTACCTTCCTTCATTGTCTCTCATATGTGTTTTTTCAAATATCTTCTCGCATTTCTCTTCTTCCTCGCTCATTCTTGTATTGTGATTCTGTGTCCCATCTGACCCTAATTCCCAAAACCTTTGTAATTGTTCAATATCTTCAGCTTGGGTTGTAATATGCGTGTTAACTAAATTTGTTTCATTCAGGTTGTTTGTAGTGTAGACTTGTCCAGATAAAATCCACCCAAGTTTTATTCTTTGTGCTAATGGTGTTCCAGCAGATCCAGAAACTATGCCGTCCAGCATAATTTGGCCGTAAACTTCAACTCCTAATAACAAATCTATTTTTGCAGGTTTGTTGTACTTCGGATCAGCTAGTGTTAGTCCTTGCAAATGCGTCCATGCATTGTTCACTTGTCTCGAAGGTAACAAGTGTGTCAGGGATGTAAGTACATAGGCATTTACAGGCAGTTGTAATGATTTGTCATAGTTTGATGTTAATTTAAATGTTACTGCGCACCTAGTGTGTGCCACTACCTTGTTTCCAAGTCAACTTATTGAACCATTTAAGTTGTTCCTCTTGAGACCAAGCTTCTGTGCTGCATTTTCTGTGAAGAAAGATCCTTCTGAATCTTGGTCTATCAACGCTCTCAATGAGAGTATGTGTCCGTTGTTTGATTCTACCTTAACTATGGCTGTAGCTAGCAAAACGCTAGTTGTATTAATTGAAGTGGCTTTATTACATGATGTGTCAATGTGTTGTTCTCATTTTGTATTGTTATTTCTTGATTGGTTCTGTCTTTTCGCTGTTCTTTCTCTCTATCTGATCGCTCGTTCCGTCTTGGAGGTGTACTCGTGGTATAATCGATGTGAATCAGTGAGTGGTGGCGTTTTCCACAAATGCGACAGCCCGTAGCCCTAAATGAGCTGACATTGTGATTAGACTATTGTGACTAAAGTGACTATTACTTTACACTGTTTGTTACTGTCACTTTGTACTACTTTACTTTCTAAACCAGATCTACCTAACTATCTTACGCGCAACCGGATCGGAGGACCATGTCCCCACCTATTAGTGAGGTCCTCCAAAATAAAACGACGATAGCGAAAAGAGTGAGTTTATTGTGGAAATCGCAGAAATTATGAATAAGAAAATTACTAGATTACTCATAATTTTGACGACAGTTTGTCTATAACGCGATGCAATTTGGTACAGCGCCATCTATGCAATTTAAATGTAACTTCAAACATAATCTTTTGGTCACTGATAATGCTCAACAGGGATTTCGCTTTACGTCGTAGGTAAACACACGTGTCTGTGAAATCACTTTAATATTTTTTACACATTATTTACAACAGATCCTTTTCTTGAGATTTTTTTTTGTTTGTGGATGCTAGAAAGGTTATACGCGTAAGTTTATAGTTTACTAACACTTATTTAGGCCCATTGGGCCTTGGTGACGAAAATAGGGGACGATACACCGGGGGAACCCCCCGACATCCCGGACTCTCCTCCTATGTTCAGCACAAATGAACACATCCCGGAAAAGAGTGCCACTAAGCGCCCTGTGGACGATGCACAGTCCCAATCGGGCAATTTAGCAAAAAAACCGAACCTAGATATGAACACCCCTTCAGCCCAAATCATTTATACACACCCGAGTCTTGAAGAAGAACGTTCATACTCCTTAGACGACAAGGGACCTTTCATAATACATATTTCCCGTTCAGAAACCGATCCATCGGCGGGTCTAACACTTCGCCCCCTCAAAATCGGCCAGCTTCTAGTTAAGTATAATATTAAAGGTATCAGCAACGGTGGAATAAAAAATGTAGGAAGGAAAAGGGTAGCTGTAGAATTTGAAACTGCAGACTACGCAAATAATTTTATTAAAAATCCATGCTTACAAGCTAATAAGTTAACAGCATCAATACCTTCCTTTAATGTCACCAGACTTGGTACCCCAACTGAGTAGTCTATGACTGAATTTGTAGAGGCTGCTATACTGCCTACTGGTTGTGGGAAAATCCTTAAAGCTAGGCGTCTGAACAGGAAAGTGCTTACAGACAATAACCCACATTGGGTACCTACACAAACATTAGTCCTTACTTTTGCGGGTTAGACTTTGCCACAACATGTATATTGCTTTTACACTTCTATGCCAGTTGAAATATATTTGCTACCAACTATAACGTGCCATAACTGCTGCCGCTTTGGACAAATTAAAACACAGTGCCGCTCTAAACCAAGATGTTACCGCTGCACTCAGAGCCATACTGGTGAGAGCTGTAATGTTGAACAACAGTCAGTTACCTGTCTACATTGTTCTGGCAATCATTTTGCCACCTTCAAATATTGCCCAGAACAAGCTAGACAAAAATCCATTAAGGCAATTATGTTCAAAATAAAATATTTCTTATTTAGAAGCCGCAGAACAGCTCCCACCAGTACGACGTTCATATTCTGAGATAGCCACAACACTTTTTTCTCCAACTGCTTCATACGAATCCACAGTCCCTACACAACAATCTCAAAACCGATCATATAAAAAGACAGTCTATGCACCAGTCCGACCCAAACCTATTCCCGCTAAAAGTTTTGACAAACAAGCCCATAAAAACATTGCATCTACACCCTCTCCCTCTATGTGCAATGGCTGTGCCCTCCAAGTGGAGCCAAATCTGTTGAACATATAGACCCTAATGAAAATATCATCGAACAATTGTTTGCATTAATGAACAATTTCCTTATCAAATTTAGTGATTGTATACCAAACAACGTAGCCAATAAAATTAAGGACTTAGCCAACTCCCTGCAGCACGATGGATCAAGTGCAAATTCTCCAATGGAACTGTAGGAGTATTCTCTCTTAAAAACATGAATTTATATATCTATTAAAAAAATACTCCCCCGCAGTATCTGCCATCTCAGAGACATGGCTCCGCCCAAATACTTGTTTTAAAGTAAGAGGTTACGCATGTCTCAGAGAAGACAGAGATGATGGATATGCGGGCTGTGCTCTCATAATCGACAAGTCTTACCCTTACACCCAACTTACTCTCCCTCCCCATACTCAAGACATTGGTGCAGTTGCTGCCAAAGTCATGGGTATACATTTTTTGTCAGTTTATATTCCCCACCCTAATTTTAGTGTTGTTTCAGACCTAGAAAATATATGTTCATCAGTTCCACACCCAAAAATTATATTAGGCGACTTCAATTCCCACCACACATCTTGGGGCTCCTACTATTCTGACTCCTTTTCTCCACTTCTACTAAACATATTTGATAATGACAATATATGCATCATTAATGATGGCTCACCTACCCATCGTGTTTACCCAAACCAGAACCCTAGGTCTGCAGTGGAACTGACAGCTTGTTCTCCACTCCTTTCAACCAAATTATCATGGAAAACGTTAAGCTCCACCTTTGGTAGTGATCACTTTTCCATCATTATCACCCTGCCACAATCTGTCCACCCTTCCCCAGCCCCCGAACCATTATTGAAATTTAAACTACAAGAGGTAGACTGGCATCAATACATGGCTCACGTAGATTCTAAATTAAATAATCTATTAACATCACAAGATTCTGACATAGAAGCTAGCTATAACAATTTCACGAATTGTCTTATATCAACAGTTAATAATTTATTCCAAATTAAACGAAGCTGCAGACGTAGATTGACCTCCCCGCCCTGGTGGGATTCAGAGTGTACCAACGCAATCAAAGAAAGAAAGCAAGCGGAGAAATATTATAATTCCTGTATGACAGAAGAAAACTTTCTTCAATACAAGAAAACAGCCGCTATATGTAAAAAGTTACTTCTCAAAAAAAAAAGAAATGGTTGGAAGAATTTTTGTGAGAACCTAAAGCCACGAACCCCTTTGAATGTAGTGTGGCAAAAGATAAGACAGTATAGAGGTTCTACCATCCCTGACTATACCACATCTAATGATTGCACTGATTGGCTGGACTCTTTTACAGACCAATTAGCCCCTTCTTATGCCCCAACCCATGACTCACTCCCTATGCCCTACACAATCTTACCTAAGCCACATAAATTCAATGAGCCTTTTTCTTATGAGGAACTATGTTGTGCAGTAGACGGAATCAAAGATTCAGCACCAGGAGAAGATGGCATCCCGTATTCATTTATAACACACCTCAGTTCCCATGCCAAGAAATATTTACTGAAATTACTGAACCGTATTTTTCTTAACGGAACTATACCCAGTGCTTGGAAAAGTCATATCATAATTCCCCATATATAAAAACAGAGGAGACCCTAACATTCCCACGTCCTACAGGCCCATTGCACTGTCATCAACTCTCTGCAAGGTGTCCGAATATATGATCAAAAACAGACTTGAGTGGTTTGTAGAGAACAGAAAGATCCTACCTAACGGCCAATTTGATTTTAGAAGGGAAAAAGTACCATTAACAGCCTTAGCAATCTTACTACTGACACCAGGATGGCCTTTTCACGTAACAACTACTTGATAGGTGTATTTCTTGATGTTTCAGCTGCTTCTAACAATGTTGATCTCCATTTACTCAGGCTAACCATGCAACAGCTGAGTATCCCTGAGAGAATTACTAATTTTATAAGCAGTCTATATATGGAAAGACATATCAAAGTTCGCTATAATGGCGTACAGCTCTCACCAAGACTAGTATGGAAAGGCCTTCCCCAAGGGTCATAATTAAGTCCCCTCCTATTCAACATATATTCCTGGAATGTTGAACGCACAACTAGCTCTTTCTGCCATCTTCTCCAATATGCAGATGACCTGGCACTATATGTGTCCTCTCATTCTATCTCAGTTGCAACATCCCAAATAAACACAGGTTTGTATTACCTTAATGAAAGGCTAGAAGATCACGGTCTAAACCTTTCTCCTAGTAAAAGCAAGGCTATCATTTTTACCCGTAAAAGATTTATTCCAAATACAACCATTATAAATAACAATGAAACCATCCCTTTACACAATAAAATAAAATTCTTGGGAGTACATCTTGGCACTCGAATGACTGGGGCTGTCCATTTCAACCATGTAGCTCAGAAATGTGAGAAAAGTATAAATATCCTTCGAGCTCTATCTGGAGTCTGGTGGGGTTCACATCCTTATTCCAAAAACTCTTTTATAATGCTACTGTGCGAAGTCACTTTGACTACGGCACCTTCATCTTTGAGCCCTGCAACAAAGAATCACTAAATAAACTTAATCTATTACAAGCTAAGTGTTTAAGAATAATAGTAGGAGCAATGAAATCCTCCCCCAAGAAAGCCCTACAGGTAGAGTGTGTGGCTTACGTAGTCAGTATATGTCCGATAGATACCTTTTCAAACTAACCCAGGAACCCCGAAATCCCCTGATGACCAAGTTAGATACATTATCTCTCCAAATCCCTAATTCAAGTTTCTAGTCCAACAAAGAACCTCTACGCTTAATTATTAGCTACCGAAAAATGCAATCCTTGCCATACCCCAAGTTTCAGTCCCCTGTACATCCTTTCTACAATTTCCAATATGAAGCTCTTACCTACCAACCACCAGTGACTGTGGAAACTGGTATATCTAAAGGGGATAGAAATGCTAATACACAATTTTTAGAACTCTTAGGTAAAACATACCCAGGGTGGATTACTATGAATACAGACGCCTCCCAGATCTCTCGAGAGGGAAATGTTAGGACGGCAGTCTGGATACCTAAATATAAAGTCACACTGTCCTTTAAATGTCCCCCTATAACCTCAATTTTTACTGGGGAAGCAATAGATATTTGCGAAGCTATTGCTTATGCCGAATCGCATAATCTTACAAAAACAGTCATTTTCTCAGACTCTAAAAGTTGTTTACAGCTGCAATATGTTTCGCTCACAAAAGTATCCTATCATTTTATTAATTAGGGAACTGCTACTAAAATGTAAAAATCGTGGTCTAATTGTGGCACTGTGTTGGATACCAGGTCATAGTGGCATTACAGGAAATGAAGAAGCAGACATGTGGGCAAAGGAAGCCACAAGATCTGGCTCAAATATGCACTTTAAAGTCTATAGTCATGATTTGATTAGTTTGGCCGGTTCTGACCTAAAAGAGTCCTGGAACTCCGAATGGCAATCAACAAGGATGCTCGTCGGACGTTTCTATGGATCCATACAACCAGAAATCCGCATCAGGCCATGGTTCTTTCGATATCGTGCAGGTAGTAAACGCGCTACATCAGTTGTGTGCAGGCTACGCTTAGGACACTCTTGTTCCCTCGTATTCCTGTACAAAATAAGATGCAGAGACCATTCGGTCTGTGAGTGCGGCTTAGACGAGGACACATGTGATCATATTTTTTTCAATTGTCCAAACACCTCGACGTCGCTGTATGACATTTTACCCTCTACTATCCCTCGTCCTATTAACTTTAAAACTCTGTTAACATACGTCGATTCTCCTTTCGTAAAAGATTTGTGCAAGTTTATAGATACTCATGATATAATGTTGTAAATACATAAGGTTCATGATATTTGACGGTCTTGTTTGGTTATTATGTTTCTTTATAGATAGGTATATTAATTCTTTGGGTTATGGAATACTGCAACCAAATGTCAAAATATGTATTTTATTTGTGTTATCTTTTATGTTATGTGGTGTCTGGTTCGATAAAATTCTTTTCTAGGTGGTGGAATACATGATAATCTCAATAAAACTGAACACTCAAGATTCCTGTGGTAACCATAATATATTGTACCGTGCTTTATCCAAAACGTAGACATTGGCAAAATCAAACTACGTATGGTAGTTGTAAAAGTCATAAAAGAAAAAGAAGAAGAAGAAGAAGAACGCTCAACACAGCATAAAACAAAATAAATTATTGTTTTTCCTACTTTCCCCGCAAATATCTTTTTCTGACAATAACTAACACAATTATTATAAAAAAGGATTTAAAATTAAAAAAAAATGTTTATGATATGATTGATTGTTCGATTTTCTACTACTGTAATATAAAACCCCTCTTTATTAAAATTTATATTCTAGTTTTTAGTTCGATTAGCAATAAAAGCGTGTTTTTTTAGTTCTTTTTAAAGTATTATTTATTTTATACTTTTTAGTCTTTGCTAATGGCATATTTTAAACATTTATTTTAAACTAGCAGTTTCACGCAGCTTCGCTTGCGTAACTTGGCTTCGACTGCACTGATTTTGATAAAACAAAGCCTATGTCACTCAGGGATAAAGTAGCATTCTAAAGGTAAAAGAATTTTTGTAATCGGTGTAGTAGTTTCGGAGCCTATTCAATTCAAACGAACTCTTCCTCTTTCCTCTGTATAATATTAGTATAGACGAATGAGCCCGCATCCTCTCCATTTCTGCCAGTGCGTCTGTATCATGGTGTCTTACCTGTCAGTTTTTAACAATCTAGCTCTTCAATCTGGAGATCACTTAGTGATTTTACTCGACTTAGCGCCACATTTGCCTGTCCATCCGCGAAAGTACGGGACCCTTAGTACACCACGGCGTGGTCTACCGTACAGCCTTGCATCTTGTGCACGGTAGATGCTCAACTTAAAATTACTGGGCGCATGCGCCTTTCCAGCGTACCGTAGCTGTATTTGGCCGGGAGATGGATGCCTATAGGTTGAATTAGGAGATTGCCGTCGTTAGCAAAATTACTATGATACAATCATCCAACATGAAGTTGCAGCTCGAATCTTCCGGCTATATCATCAGATCAGCTCGATAGTACCATATTATTATATTCAGACCTTGAAACCTAATCGTGGTCAAAGTTCATTACACCTTTTTAACAAGTCCAAACACAGCTATGATACGATTTTCTATCATGGAATGCTAGTGCCTATCTTCCGGCTTCATCATCAGACCTTGAAACCTAATTGTGGTCAAAGTTTACTACAACACGATACTATTTGTCTAGCCTGAATGGCTAGACCAATTTTATTAATTATTTTTTTTATGTTGGTGTTGGCAAAAGAAGGATGAAATAAACAAAAATCATTGACTGGTAAAATGGTATTGGCTTGTATAAGTGTATAATCACACAAAGTATTCTGTTATAATAGCAAATAATAGCACCCTATAACTGAGGCGGAAAGATTTCTTAGGGCTTACGATGAAATACCGTCTGGAGAGATTTTTGGAAATAAAACACACGGTTACACGTTCACTAGGGCGAGTGTGAGGCACAGAATGTTCACACTTCACTGGGAGTTTTCTTGTTCTTCTTGAGCGTTCCCAGTAACTTTTCTGGAGGACCAACTGCGAATGAATTCCCAATTTTTTTTTTTAATGACTAACTTGTTGCTAATCTTACGATTTTTTGCAACTTCACCGAACTTTGTGGGCCGAGCAGAGTGCTCAGCTCGAGACATCATTATTTAGATGGATTGGGCTGTTACCTACAACGCCAGCACCAAGGGCTGTCTCCTGGGAGACCGTACCTCGACTTGGTGCTGCATTCTGGTTACTGGGTGGACTTGATGGAGGAGTATTTGTAAAACAATCACCCCTCAGACACTCTGCTCGACCTTCATAATCTAACATAGAGGGCCTGTAACTTGATGGCGTCGATTATGTACCTAAAACGCTTCCTAAACGAGTACACTGTGTAATTTCCCATATTAGAATCCGCAATAACAATCAAATGCAGTAAAACTGCAAAAACCGTCTCCCACTATTTCATTGGGTACCACGTTATAAAGCTGAAGAGTTTTTAGTTGTGGAACTTAGTGTTGTTGAATCGGAATGACTTTATTTTTACTACAATATTGAAACTACTCATTTTTTTTGTTGCCAGACCTAGAGATCGAACCCAGGACCTCAAGAAGTCATGCCCGACTCCGGACCACAGGGACGATCTGTATTTCTAAACTTACAAAAATCTTCTGTTTGAAGTTTCTATAACTTTGGATACAGTTTAACTATATAGGAATTGCCGAAGAGCAGATAAAACTGTGGAAACAATAACGTATTTACGAGGGTGGATCCAAAAGTTGTAAGCCCGACCAAGAAAATGAAAGAAAAGTGGGTCTAAATTTATGTTTATTTTTCGACATACTCTCCATCTAGCTCAATACACTTCTTCCACCTGACCTGTTTATCCCCTCGAAAAAATAGTCGTTTACTGCGACTATCACCTCATCTTTGGTCGAAAATTTCGAGCCACCCAAGTGTTTATTTAAATTTGGAAATAAATAATAATTCGAGGGGGCTAAATCCGGCGAATAAGGTGGGTGGGGCAGCAATTCGTAGCCACAATCATGGATTACAGACAATGTTTCAACCGAAGTGTGAACACGTGCATTGTCTTGATGAAACAAAACTTTCTTACGCAACATTCCCGGCCTTTTTTCTTTTATTTCTTCCCGGAGTCTTCGTAAAAGGTTACAATAATAACTAGAATTTATAGTTTGACCTTTCGGTAAATAATCTACAAAAATAATGCCCTTCGCATCCCAAAAACCAGAAGCCATGACTTTGTTAGTCGACAAAACGACCTTAGCCTTTTTCGGTGTAGGAGAGTCAGATCTTTTCCACTGTTTGGATTGTTGCTTCAATTCAGGAGTATGGTGGTGAACCCAACTTTCATCCATGGTAACAAATCTAGACAAAAAGTCCTCGGGATCAGTCTAAAAAAGTTCCAAACAGTCTCGCGAAATTGTGTATCGAACTCGTTTTTGTTCAGCTGAAAGCAACCTCGGGACCCAGCGAGCAGAAACCTTATGGAACCCCAACTCTTCCGTTATTATGTGTTGCATCCGTCCATAACTAATGTTTGTTATCTCAGCTATCTTACCAATGGTCAAACGTCGGTCATCCAGTATGAGATCACAAATTTTATCGATGTTTTCTTTCGTGGTAGAGTATGTAGGCCTTCCATTCCTAGGATCGTCTTTAATGCTCTCACGACCGCGCTTAAACTCAGCTACCCACTTCTTGACACTGGAATGCGATAGAGCGGACTCCCCTAAAGTGCTCACCATATCTTGATGGATGTCTTTTGGTGATACGCCTTTTTTATTGAGGTACTTAATGACTACACGGTGTTCAATTTTCTCCATTATTGAAAATTGCGTCAGATTGCTTCAAACAAATAATCACAGAAAATTTATATTGTGCAGTATCGGAATGAAACTGCGCACAATAAATTAATATGACACATACTAACAAATGACGGTAGATTTTAAAAAGATGTCATAGCTCCATGTAGGTTAGGCCACGAACTTTTGGATCCACCCTCGTATATTATTTCCTTGAAATAAAATTAGAAAAGAGAAAGTGTATGTTCCGTTTTTACGACAAAATTACTGAACTGATTTTGAAAGGTATCTAAAAAAATAGATTAAACACTGGAGAAGGACGTAGGCTTCTTTTTATCTAAAAAAATCAACGGGTAGCGTTGGAGAGCCAGTCAATAATAGATCAAGATAAGCGGCTTGGCGACTTTTTTAAAGTTTGTTGCAAGAATTTAACTTGAACTTGACTCATGGTCACAAACATATTAAACATAGAAAATTATGACTAGGAATTAATGACAATTGACCAATTGATTGTAATTAGCACATACTCTTATGGGGATAAGTGTCCGGTTGGTGATAGGCCTATCACGTTGTGGGACTGGGAGTGTCTTCGGCTAATCGTGGGTGCCTTGTTTGTTCCTCTGCCTACCTCTTCGGGTATATCAGCGTGAAGATACTTACTTATCTCTAAAGAGATAACCTATGTCACACCGACAAGTTTAAAAAATCTTTATAAATCGTTGATGTTTCGCGTCAATCAAAACATTAACCGTTCCCGCCATCTCTTTTGGTACTTGACGCCAGCGTTGCCAGAACGTTACTATTGACCCTTCAATGTTATTTCCATGTTACACGACACAAAATGCTACTTTTGCGTTACTTTTTACATTTCCTAACAAAAAAAATGTGAGCCCTCACGGGACGCCTGGCAGAACATCGACATTATTTTGTAAAAATAATATTCAGAAAAGAACAGATTGTGATAGGAACTAAATATGTCATAATGATAAAATAAAATATTACGATTTTAGACTAATACGTAGACGTACTATTTTAGATATCGTATATCGTAGATTGCGTATGGCAACGCGTCGCCACACCGTACACACTACTGCATATGTATACCATCATATAGCGTGGCTACGCGACGCCACGGCAGGCGTAGCCACGCCAGAAATCGGTTTTAGGTGCGGCTATAGATGTTTCACAAAAAAAATATCGTGAATCGAAATGTCATTGAGAATATTATATGTTTTCCTAATATTGGCGCGATTCAGACCAACTTCATACGAATATCCAATGTGGCGTTATTAGTGGGAGGTCCGATGCAATTGCAATATGCGATTTGGAGTCGCATGGATATCTGTCAAATCGACTTATTCATTCACTCCCATGTATTTCTCTATCTTATATCCCGTTTACGCATGCGACCAAGCGACATTATTCGATCAACAAAAAATTATCATGATTTTTTAAGTTTCATAAAAGGTACAAGAAACCTTTTTTAGTTTTTTGTATTCATTGATTATAAAGCAGGTTAGTATTGATTAAACGACATTTTTAAATTGGTTGGTATATTACTTAGATGTGATGTGGATGATTGTCTGTTTTTTTTTTCAGCAATGCCAGTCGATTATTCGATGAAAAGTTGCCAATTACAAGCCGTGCAAAAACATATTACTATGACCTTGCTCGCAATTTAGTATTGGCCATCACTTTCTAATTAATACACACAGAATACGAAACTGAAGTGGAGTTAGTCACCAACCGATTCTAATCTGTTGTTGCTCGGCTTGTACTAATTTTTACGTTCAATAAACGGGCCACAGAACGTATTTAAGTTTCAATTAAAAATAATTTGCTATAATGACGTATTTCGCCCGGCTGCAGAGTAAAAAAACAACGTAATGTTACTTTTTTCGGCAAAATGTTACTTTTTGGTCAGTGTCGTGTTACTTTTGACCATCTGCAACTGGCAAGTGGCAACACTGCACTTGACGCCACAGTTTGCGCCATTTTGCGCAAAGAGTAAAGTAACTGTCCATAAAGGAAAAGAGAAACCTCTTTGACGCTTTCCGAAACCTATGGAAACTACCGCTATCTGGTAACTGATTAATTATACTAAAAGTGTTAGTGTGAGTGTATATTATATTCACACACACACTTTTTTATTTTCATGCTATTGTAAGGTTACGCGCACACTGGTGACTTAGTTATCACCACAAAAGTACATTTTATCTTATTCATGTTAAAATTTTATTCGAATACGAATGTACTGTCACGGTGATCATCACCAGCACGCATAGCAACACAACATTATATTATATATAAAAAGAATTATATCATATTATAAAAATAATGAAATATGCATGAAGTTTATTTTGTCTTTTTCTGTAATATGTATTTACGTAAAATGAAAAAAGTTGAAAATTTTGAAATTACGCAGTGTACTATTAAAAAAAATTAAATGAAACATAAAAGCATGTGATGAAGTTTTAATTTATTACAAATTTACATTAAATATCGTTTATTTCTTTGATTTACCTACTGTTTTTCCTGACATACAATATTGTTTGCATTTAAAATCAATTTATCGCCCGGTTGGCGATAGGCTTGCCACCTATCACATTGTGGGACTTAGTATCTTCGGCTAGTCGTGGGTGCCCTGGTTGTGCCTCTGCCTACCTCTTCGGGGATATGGGCGAGAAGATAGTTTGTTACTTTTTTTTATATAAAACAAAGTGGTAAATCGTGTTAGCTGGATATCCATTTTGAAAAGTTACTGCACATGAGCTATGACTTATTGCGTGCGGAACTGAATGCATGTAAGCACCTAAAAGACACAAATTATATTAATAATAAGCAATTGCCGCTTTCCAACAACGCTTTCCCCGTGTTGGTCTGGGCTCCTTTGCAGAATAGAACATCTGTCTTCCTGTCAGGCAGCTCCTGAAAGGCGAGCATCGGCTTACCATCACTAACACCGTAACATCTCACTAGATGGTAGAGCTTCGTAGCAACTCAGTACCACCACCTTACCTATTCCTGCCATCATCAAAACGTCGTTTGGAGGATAAAGTAGATGGTAAAAGTAATAATATTTAATATTAATATGGATTTATGGACTCTGGACTCAATCAACCAAAAACGGATGCAACACACTTATTTTAATAAAATAAAAAAGGAAACTTCGCAAAGATGTTTTGAACTTTCAGTTGATCAGTAGCCAACCACGTTAAAATTTGGCTTAGCAGTAGTATTACCCGAAGGCCAGTCACAGAAAATATAATTGGAACTGATATACTTTAATGAAAGTGAGTGTATTTTTAAAATGTTCTCCCAGGAGGCTAAATAATCAACAGACGCGGGCGAAGGCCGGTCTACAATATATTGATATATTGATACCTACGTATTTATGTAATAAAAAACTTACTAAGTTCATCATATCTGAAAGCACACCTCGATTTTATTTTCGAAAAAAACATGAAACATTAAACTAATAGTTAATGCCTATAGATATTCGGTAACCAATTTTTTTGAGTTTATGATGTACAGAAAATCGTCCTTATCAACCTGCCTCCATCTTTAAATATTTACACCTGTTATTATTATGATATTTAAAATAAAAAACTTAAGGTTATTTAATTTTCAAGAAGATCATTGGTGATGTACGATATATGCATTTGTGTTTTGAACATCGGCGTAGTTTTATCAGCGTGGGTATTTATTGAATTTATTACAGTCTTTATTTAAAACTACTGTGTATTAGCAGAGATTATTCTTATTTAACATCTCTGGTATTAGTATCACCGGCTAACACGATAATGTGGGGTTAGAGTTTGTGTAATTCTTCCAGGGATAATATTATTTCTATATATATCAGTCTGTATTTTTTTTACTATTATTTGGTATAGATTACGTTCGGTAAGTTACGTGTCGAAATCTTTGACACTTTTGGTCTAAAAAGTGTTTTCAAAGTTTTTATACGAATAATTTACAGCGACAGTAGCGAGTATAAACTTGACAAGACGTAAACTCGTCTTAATGGCTCTGTTTTGCGAATTGCAAAATGTGTACTTTTTAAAATTATTTCCAAATTTAGCAACATATTTTTTATGAGTTTTACTCCATCTCTCGGGTCCTTTAGAAATTAATGAAATAGTCTATTGGTTAGTAACAATGTCGACATCACCTGGATGTGTGTGACACGAGATTCAAAATTGACAGTAATCATCACTATAGATAATATACTATGATCATCACTGTAGTCTTTGATCTTCGACGTCACAGTCTGATGTTATTTTGACTCCGTTATCTGACGATAGAGTCGCTACTGTTCATACAATTTTGACATTATTTTGACTTTGCACCCATTGAGTGCGCGCATCATACAGGCAAGCGCAATAATGTCGCTAATAAATACTTACGACACTTCGAAGTGGCGTATTTTTAAGTGTAACTTAAAAAGTTCTAAAGTAAAGTGAGGGTTGGTTTTTGTGACTTTATGTATGATGATTATAATGGTAAAATAGTACTTCATTCCATTCAATTTTTAATCGGTTTTAGGGTATAACTAAACAGTATTATGGCATCATTTAATAAAGTTTATAATGTTGAGATCTCATGGCAATTGATGGAAACGAGTGAGTTTCGCAGTTCCTCATGAACTGCGAAACTGAAGATAGCTCATTGAAGGATGAAGTTCAAAGTGACATCAAGGAATCCTCCATAATTGCCAAGGCCCTTCGTCCAGGCTACCAAATAATTTTATCGTATCACAGCATCAAAGTCTCGAAAGTTAAGATGACCACCGCTGGCCGGCAACTAACTATTTAAGTTTAGCATTCAACCGATTTTATCTGTATCGGTCGGCTAAGTTACTATGGTTACGTGGACGTACGACCCTACATTTTTTTACGTAGCTGTAGTTACGTAGACGTTCAAGTGGTTAAGATTACTTAAGTGCGTGTTGCGTATCCAGAAAGACATATTTATTAAGTGCAAGATAATAATTGTGCTGTGCGTTGTTTTTGGTTTGTTTGAAAATGGTTTGCTTCACAGACTAGCTCTCTGAAAGTCCCGATTTCAATGCAGTTGAGATTCAAGTGAAATGAAATAAAACAGCTCATAATGAGATACTATTTAACTAACCTGACTAGGTATATATTATATAGTAGTATCCATGTTATCTAAATTTACCAATTATTTCACTGTTTTATAATTTTTTAACCCTAGACAGATAACCTTATTTTACCATACTTCTAACCTGCGTCACATCGACGTGTACATCTTTAAGGCAGCTTTAATTTTGAATGTTGCTACTCACAAAGTATATAAGTATTAATATTTGTTTAATTTATTGAATAGTATGTTGAATTAATGAAATCAATGGTGTTTAAAAATATGTTAACGACTCTGTGGTCTAGCGGTCAAGGTGTTGGACTTGACTACATGAGATTTCGGGTTCGAATCCCGGGTCGGGCAACGAAAAGAAAATTTGGAGTTTCCAATTTTCTAATGAAAAAAAAAATGTTGCTTGGGATTGGATATGTGCCCCGTTGGCGACAGGCTTACCACCTATAACATTGTGGGACTTAGTGTCTTCGGCTAGTCGTGGGTGCCCTGGTTGTGCCTCTGCCTAATACTTCTGGGAAATGGACGTGAAGATACCTACTTTAAAAATATGTGTAACAAAAGGTGGTCATTCTTACTACGAAAAACTTAAACATTCCAAAATAAACTTAGGAGGAATAAACTTATAATAATCAACTCGTTTACTCTTAACAATATAAAAATACTGAATAAATAACATTAATTTTTATCCAATTTTGTCTTCAAAAGCAATTAGGGCATGTATTAGACTTATGCTCTCCAGAAATGGGATTTTTGAACTTGCCACACATTGCCTTGGTCATCCTTCTAATTCTCGAAGGACAGTTTCTTTGGCTCAGGTGCGCCGTCATCACATTACGATGGTTCGGTAGGATTTTTTGGTAGTATGCTTACAATTTTCCCTTTAGTTTTGTTTGGTAAAATAGGTAGGGTTGTTTCGCCAATTCGCGTCCACTTAGTGAGTGGAGTTTGCAGGTTTGAGGTAAAATATAAACATGTTCTAGATCTAGTTTTGAATTAACTAATAAACTAAACTAATATTGTAATTCATCCGTAGTATAAGTATTTTTTAAGATGAAGCTAAGTTTTAGCCAAAATGTCTACTGATTATTTTTTAATAATTAAAATAATCGAAATAAGGCGATTGCGCCAATTCGCGTTCACAAAATCCAGATCGAGTCCACTCATGGACCAGTTTGCGTCCACCAACTTATAAAGGGGTTAAGGGGAGATTTCATTAAAAAAATATAGAAATGTTGGGTTTTAAGTATTTCTTTATAAACTACATATGATCAAGTCTAGCCCCTTGCTGGGTTGGCAAAGAATATGGAGTACCTACCAAGTGTCACTAGCTTCCTTCACATTCATTACTTTTTTCATACAAATAAGCTTGTTGTGGAGACTGTGATGGCAAGAGTTGGCCCTGGGTTAAATTACCCATGGAATATCAACTTAGGTCTACCCGGGTAACTAAGTACGTCAATCCAATTTCGCAATGTATGTCTGTACTGGCAATATTTCATTTGCCATTATTGAAACATGAACCAAACAACAAAATACTTATTTTTAATCTCACTCTTTCTCTAATCTTATTGTTACGATTGCCCTCAATCAAACTATCCCTGCAAAAAGCACTACCGGGATAAACAAATTCTTTTGTTTGTTGCAGTGGTACTACGTCTACTAAAACTCTTAAATACGTTCTGACTACATCTCTTTCAAGTGCTATTTTGATTTCATTTGCATTAAAATGTAGATACGCCTTTCCCTTTCCAATCGTCATTGATTACTGTTTGTAGTTCAGATGATTTGGAGCCCAAAATTATATCATCGATTGTTTATAGCAGGCAGGTCACCACTAGGTCACATAATTTTTCTCTTTTTCGCATCCATAATATCTTAATTTTAGAATACAGATATTTTAAAATCTTCAAAAAATTTTGTTTGATCGGCAGGTAGTCAATTTTTCTTAGAGATTTCACATCGAGTACGTCCATTTTACAATTTTTTTTTAATTTCCTTCAATTTTTTTCCTAATTGTTTTTAGCTATCGTGTTCCCTCAAGAAAGAGAACTTTTTTGGCACGGAACCTAAATCCTCATTAGCTAAAATGGTAAGAGCATTCGTCGGCTTGAGACGAAAGATTACAGGTTTAAATTCTGTCTGGGACGAAACTTTTCTTACTTCAAAAATTTAT
>NJDC01009415.1:0-89761 GCA_002245475.1 Calephelis virginiensis
TTTGTATGGGGGTATGGTAATGTAATGGGGGGTATTAGCTACCATTTACCAAAATTTCTGTAAGGGAAAAAGTTGGGCGTCT
Organism: Calephelis virginiensis; assembly: GCA_002245475.1. Lineage (NCBI taxonomy): Eukaryota > Metazoa > Arthropoda > Insecta > Lepidoptera > Riodinidae > Calephelis > Calephelis virginiensis. The sequence continues at coordinate 83 of NJDC01009415.1, forward strand.
AGTCAAAATGAAGTTACTCACGAAAAATCAGCTAGCTAGTAATAAATGGTGAAACTAGGCCAGGGATTCCGTACTATTTGAACAATTTTGATTTTTAAATTTGATTATCGAAGTATCTTTTGTTGTTTGAAAGCTGACGTGATCGAGATAGTTTATTTTCAAATCCTTTCATGCTGGTTTTGTTGGGGATTATTGATTTCCTTTAATTCTATTCTTCTGGAAGTGTTCATTTGAAATGGAGTGCAGCAACTAAGAAAGCGCACCATAACGTTGAAAACCAAAGCAGTATTGGGCCTCAATTTTTTTAAATGTTGAATACCTGTATGAGAAGGCTCTTACATATCTGACAGGTGATTTCACATGTATAGGTATATACAGCTGCCGGATAAATGATCATAACTACTTAAAAATACTTGACTAATATTTTTTGTCACCTTGGCAACTCGCCGATAACTATATTGTCCATGCAATAGTTACGCCATCGCTAAATAGTCAAAACGAATTGAATGAAATTTGAAATAGAGGTAGTTGGAGACCCGACTTACGACAGCCAATTTTTTTCATTAACAGCCATTCTCTGAGAAGTTAAAAATAATATATTAACTGTGTTTCACTTACAAACAGTCTACATATTTTGGGTGAAACACCAAAATCAAACAAAAAAAAACAAATTTAAACTAAACATAAACCATAAACCAGTCGTATGCTTGTTAGGGTTTGTGTCATCTCAGTAATGTCAATAGGTTCGTTAACTCACAGCTGACAAGTAAGGACCATTGACTAGGTATGATACGTAATATGTATACAAAGTACAATAGTAGGTTAAGTGTACCGAGCGCAATATTTTGCGTCAACATTTTACACTCTACATGCTGATATTTTTACTATTAAGAAATTAATGTATAAATAGCAATCGTTGAGTTTGGTGTTATCGTCCCTTCTTCTTTCTTTCCTTTCTCTCTGGACGTTGCTCTCGCGTCGCGTACTCTGTATGTGCTACATCTGTGATGAACATTTGCAGTGACGTATATTCGGAACTGTAGCTAGTGCAGTGTTCAGTAGCTATACACTGTGAGGTGTCTGTAGCAGCGACAGCCGCAGCACCGATAGCACCCACAGCACCGACAGCGCCCACTACACCGACAGTGCCCACAGCACCGATAGCGCCCACAGCACCGACAACGCCCACAGCACCGACAACGCCCACAGCACCGACAACAGTCCCACAGGAGAATAAACCACAAAACCAAGATCTTTCTTTCCATGTTTTCTTTACACAACGGACAAGCTAATTCAGCAGCAGAATGCGATCCTTGAAAAAAATTAAGCGTATGGAGACTGACTGTAGGAAGGATTCACCATCCCGTGAGACGCGCGAATATCTCGATAAGAGACTTGCAAATTTGGACAAGCTCTGGGCTGAGTTTAATGCGAGCAACGATAAAGTCAGTCTTTTGCGGCCAACCTAATTTTCCATATTCCGTCGAAAGGCAGTATGTAAAGGCACGCGAATTTTACAATAATGTTCGATATAAAATTTCTTCCTATCCACTTATAACAAAAACTGACCAGACAGATAATAGCTTGTCCGAAGACACACGCCAACGCCGTCGCCGTATTGGGAATAGGTGCTGCCAACACAGACTAAGCCAGCACAGGCACCGCCAGCGCAAGCACCGCCAGCACAGGCACCGCCAGCACAGGCACCGCCAGCACAGGCACCGCCAGCACAGGCACCGCCAGCACAGGCACCGCCAGCACAGGAACCGCCAGCACAGGCACCACCAGCACCGTCGCAACAGGCACAAACGTTGACAAACTTTTGTGTCGTTTTGGGCTTTTGCTAGGCTAATTAACAACATCAAAGTAGATAACGTAGGCGATACATGTGAGTAAGAAGAGGAGCTGCGCAGTATTCAATCTCGCTGGACTAACATTGTTTCCTTATAGGTATTTAGATATCGACAATATTTTACAAGGAGATAACGCAGACTACAATCATGAATTTTCCTACGTTTCTTTAGCTATAAAGACGTCAAATGGTCACTTAATAAAAAATAGAATCTGCAGCCCACATTTAACAAGCTACGCCTCAAGTAAATATCCCAGTGTTAACAGGCAAATATACACAGTGGCCTACGTTTTGTGACTTATTTTCCGACAGCAATCATAACAATAATTTACTCACAACAGGTCAAAAATGAAACACTTAAAGAGAAGAAGCCAAGCGTTACAGCATATACATGTCTGTTATATCCACTGAAAACTACGATACCGCATGGGAGCTTCTCACTTATCGGTATAAGAATTGTCAGTTGATACTAACAAAATAAATAGAAATATTTTTAAATCAGCCAATTTCTTTCAAACAGTCAAGTTACGAAGTAAGGCGTCTCTATGATACATTCATGAAGTGTATTAATGCCATACAAAATCTCGGCATAAACACTTCCGCTTGGGATCCGCTCATTGTACATCTGACTACTGAAAAATTAGACCCTGCCACGTACAGCAACTACCAGGAAATTCGTAAAATTCCACGGGAACTATCCACGCTGGATGACCTCATGAATTTCATAAGTTCACAGCTTTAGAGCTCATACAAAAAAGAAAGGAAAAACTTTCACACCAAAGCCCTCTTCGTCACATATAATTAACACGCAGTATAATACCAAATACCAAGGAATATATAAAATACTATATAGAGAAGACGCGTATCTTTCTTGGAAAAAATGCATCCACGGCTTTATACAATTATACTCCAACGCCGTTGCGGATTCATGTGGTAAACTATTACTAGCGCTGGAATTTTAAATTTTCAGATTGCTTTGAATACCGCACCTTGCTTTTAGAGTAGCTAACAGGAAGATAATATATCAAATTGAACTAAATTTGAATCTTGATTCAATAAAAATGCAATAAAACTAGAATTTTACTTACGTATTTGTAGACAGTCAGAATTTATAATAGATATTCCTTCTAGCTTACTCTTCATTTTTTTTTGGGTTGGGGAAAAGAATAAGAAAACATTATTTTACATAGATCATACCAGAAGTCCTTGTGTCGCATCTCCATAAATGAAAAAAAACTTTCTTCTAACGGCGTTCTACCGCAGGGTAGAACGTGCTGTTTACCTTAATGATTTATATTGCTTATAAAATATATTATAATCAAACACCGAAATGAAATGAAAAATATTTATTTAGGGAACATAAAGAATACGTGTAGATTAAAGGTTAGACCTAACACTCCAGCCACAGGACAGCGACGGTACGATGACATCTATAGCAATAAGCATAATGTCCTACTCTAGTACTACTAGTGTAGCCTAGTAGGACTTGGTGCATTTTTTTCCAAAATATTGGCAGTTACGGAATACTGGTAAGCATGAAGTAAGTTTGTCAAAAACATACCTACGTGTGAGTAAAATGTTTATGTGTGTGTCAAAAAAAGGGTTGTCATAAGGCTACGAAATATATGATTTTTTCCTACAATATGATGTTTTTCAAAATTATCTATAAAAACTCGGCCATCAAAAGACTTAGAGGAGAAGCCATGGCTATGGCCATGACCTTCCTTTTGAATGTAATGTAATGGCCGGTGTACCTTAAATGATTTAGATTCATGCAAGTCCTGGTCGTGTCTACAACTTCATATATTTCTTCAGGATGTTGACGCTGCCGCATCAAAATTTCTTCCATTAATTCCAAAGAAACTAACCTACACCGAACCGGTAAAACAATGTCTTTGCTCTTATATACGAGATATAAACTATTCTTTACATTTTGATTTTTCTGTAATGACGTTTTAAATTCCGATAGATCATAGTACGTCAGTGCACCAATATAAAAAACAACTGGACGTATTGGACAACCATTTTCCTGAACCTTTGGTAAACCGTACAGAACGGGTGAACGAAGATTTATTTTGATTACCCTTCGTTGGTTCCAAGTAGCTAGAAAGACATAACATGAAGATTTGACTGAACGCCTAATCGTTGCAGAAAACTTTTTGGTTGGATCAAACGGTAGTTGAGAAAATATCACTGACTTTGTTCTTATAATCACCATGTTTCAAGAACCACAAGACCTTTGTCTGATTTTGAAACGATCACATTGTTGACGATGATCCTGTTTTTTAACGACTTAATTGTACTCTATTCTAAACAGACTTGACGAGGACTAAAAAGCTTTCTAATTTTTTGTGCTACGTAATTTGGAAGACTTCTTGCCATAACAGATACACCGCTTACGCGGAATCAGCAAAACAAAGGCTCTACATCTGTTATAATGGATGAAGTAACGCCTGATTCAATAAAATAAAACATAACCATATCACTAATAATAACACTGCAGGTATGTATTTAATTGAACACGACAAACTGGAATTTACCGAATAACAACTGAAAAAATAGCTCAATTCTCCTACAGAACCCTTCACGGGGATTGGGCGATTCCGACTTGCACTTGGCCGCTTTTTTTATGATATCGGAAGGCAAACAAGCAGACGAAATTGCTGATGGTAAGAAATTTACGCCATCTAGAGACACCAAAGGTGGTCTTGGTGCGCTGCCAACCTGAGGCCGGGATGTTAGAACTCGAACAAAAGTAAGTTTACCGGCTACCTTATCCTCTGAACCGGATCAAGTCAACGGCAGACACTGACGTTATGGCAGCAGGAATAGGTAAGGCGATGGTAACAATCTGGAGTCGCTGCGAAACTTTACCACCTGGTAAATAACTATTTTTTTTTATTTAGCATTGTTAGGATTAATAATAAAATCCAATAACCAGCTGAACCTTTAAATAGTCACTTGACGTTCGTTGGACCCGAAGCAAGTTTGTTTGTGTCATATTACAATTAAGCGTCAAAAAACAAAATTATTTGTTGTAAATCCTGACTCAGACGCTTCTCCCGTCTCAGCGCGTTTCGTAAGCCGAGGTGTCTATATCGCACTCACCGTTCGAAAGTGTTTGCGGTCCAACAGGCCACGCGCTACTAATAGTGTGACACAATTTTAATAAATATTATATGTATTTAATAAATATGTACTTACTTTTTCTTTCACCAGTTCATGCAAACTTCTGTTTCATAGTAATTTGTTAATTTTTACAGGTAAAAGCACATTATGGCAAGCCGCAACTTTAATATAAAGTAAATAAATATCTAATCTGATAAATGAATTTAAAGAGGAGATTTTTCTAGTAAAAATAATTTTTTGAATGTTTTCAATGTAGCACCAACATGCGCTAAAGGTTTAGATATAGCTTAAACAGCCCTGTAAGTTTCTCTGCCCCCCTCCCCCCAAGGGTCCCAGCCTTGTCGCAGCGGGAGGGCTGAGTAGCTGAGGTCGAGCCGGGGCCCCGTTGAAACCAGTTCGGACCAAGGAGGGTGCTCCTCAGTACCCCTCTCTGTCCAAGAGGGAACACGAGGAACGCACACAGAGTGGTGGGTCATTTGGCGTGCGTGAGATAGCGGTAGCACAGCCCACGGAGAAGGGGGACGGGCTTTTCATCTAGCCCGCCCGGTCGAGATGAGGTTGTGGCAGGTACGGGTGTCTCCGTATACGGATGGTGAACGGCCCCCTGTTGAGTGGGACTGCCAGAAGGGGATCGTTGGATCCAGCGCCGCCGGAGCAGTGGAAGTTTGTGAAAGCGTTCCCACAGTCCCGGTACCTGGCGAAGAGGAGGACACCGTGTAGTTTTAGTCAGTAGGAGTCTGACATAACCCGCCACTTTTCCTGAAAGTGGCGGGTATCCGTGATGGATTTCCACTCGTAAAAAAAAGGTCTGTAAGATTCTGTTGAAACTAGACATTCTCTGTATATTGTGCAAGAGATTTGGCGTGAAGCTAACTTTGTGCACGTAAGGTGACCTTCACGTTCAAATTGTCCTACATTAGAGTAATTTAGACTACATTTATATGAATACATATATAATGAGTGTTTTATGTCTATAATTTCTAAACTGCAAAATTTGTGACTTTTAAATGTTACAGGATAATCTATTAAATACACTCTATCAAACAGAAAAAAATAACAAATGAAATCGACCGCGTGTTTCTCATTCGTACCAAAGTTTTGATTAGGTTCCCTGAATTCATTGAAAATCGCGGACTGGAAACAGACAAACAGATCGAGAGACAGAAACAGATCACATTTCTAAAAATGCCCAATCGCCTAGAACTGTGTTTTTTTTTTAATATCTTTTATTAAGCTAATTCACATTTCTAGAGTTTGACCCACGAAAACACTGACAACTATTGGATGTTACACTTGTGATAAAGAACTGATGTAATTTTCAATTATTGCTGACTCACTCTCTGATGTACCGGCCTTTTTTCAGAGAGTCTTGTGTATGTAGCATAGATTTAAACTTAAGTTGATCTCGTTTATATTCGACGGTGAAATCTAGCTCTAACAGTCAAATTACTTTTGCCAATCTAGAGTTTATTATTTGTATGGATACAGACACGCAGATATTCTAAAAGTCTGCACAACACATAACTGCTTACTTCTATTAAATTGAAAACATATATTAATTGTTCTGTTTTTAATTAAATTAAATTTTATTACAGAATTCACTTTTCCCCGGTCTCATTGAAGGCGTAGATCAGTGCCGTCCACAGTGCCTCTCGTGGATCGGTAGCAGCCAAGGGCGACACAGAAACGGTTGCAATCGATCCGATTTAAATTATATAAAAAATACATTTCAAGCTCGAGCTGACTGCGAGATGGTTTCTTTATTAGTTTTCCCTGTGGCGGTCGCGCTCGCGGGGGACGTGTGAAAAAAATCTTGTCGGGATTAAGTTCCCGCTCACCGAGCCGAGAGGCGGACTTATTGCCGTAATACAATCTCTGTGACGCGGATTATCCCCAAGTTCGGCGCCCCGCCATCTCACGTGCTCCTCACTCCGGACAGCGCGAGCGATACACACGATACAGGCGATAGCGGGCCTATCCTTACTACACATTTGTAAAAACATCTTAGAAATTACAGATTCCACAGGATCTAATGAAATAAATTGTTATTATGTTTTTTCTATATTTTATTTAAATAATTCCATTTTCAACGATTTTTTTAGTAAACAGAGATTGATTTTTGTTAAAATCCCTTATGACTAAAGATGATGACATGATAAGTAAGTATTTTCTTATAGCCTTCAGAAAAACAAAACAGTAGTAGTTCATTGTTTAACGATCCGAGTATTGTCGTGTTCCATTTAGATTCATTTGCTAAGTTCTAACCTCCTTTAAACAAAACATTAAATAAAATTCATCAAACATTAAACTCTACATGAGTTTATTAAGATTTTAACATTTTATTAAGGATCCTGTTGAAATGAAGCGGACTAAAAATTTAACGTGGTTAATTTAATAAAAATGTAGCAAAATAATAAGTACTATGATTAAAGAATCTTCGATTAAAGGGACCTAGTTTTTCCCATAAAGATCCATCTAATTATTTTCTTGAAGTGTTTTTGTCGCCTCTGTGGTCTAGCGATTCAGTTGTTGGACTTGACTGTCTGAGGTCCTGGGTTCGAATCCCGGGTCGGGCAACAAAAAGAAAATTGGCTTTTTCCAATTTTCTAATACAAAAATGTTGCTCGGGATTGGATATGTGCCCGATTGGCGATAGGCTTGCCACCTATTACATTATGGGACTTAGTGTCTTCGGCTAGTTGTGGGTGCCCTGGTTGTGCCTCTGCCTACCTCTTCGGGGATATTATGTGAAGATACTTTTTTTTGTGATTTCATCATTTTTAATCATAACTTAGCTTTGGACTTTTGACATAACTTATTAAAGTTGCAAAAAACTGAGTCGTTTACACGAATGCAACGTATAACTGCATTATACGTTGCATACAGTTATGCAGAAATGTATAACAGGCGCGAAGTTATACCTTAATACATTTACATAATAATTACAAAATTAGGAGTGCGAGTGGTTTAAACAAATCCCTAAATAAACTATAAATTTAATGTAAAATGTTAAAAATTAATTGTAAAGTAAAAATGTTATGGCACGACAATGACGTGCATGTGAATGACGAACAATAGCGATGGTATAATCGCAAAACATTTAAATAGCGCGAGTTAGCTCGCGTCTGTTTGAGGCGAGTGCAAATCCTTGCAAATTGAAAACGCCATTATCGAGTGTAAGCAATTTGGGCGCAGCTGGTGTGCCCCCCCCTTCCCCCCCTTCCCGCTTGCGCCACCTCGCCGCATTCTAAATGTGTTATTTCAAACACTTGTTTTCATAGTGAGCATAAGTTTTGCGTCATCGTTTTATTAATTTCTTAACTTTAGAAATTTTACTATAAGTTTTTAGTGCCGTCTTTTAAAACTTTGCGGGAAGTTTTGCATATAATATACTAGCGGCCCGCTCCGGCTTCGCACGGTTGTGAAATATACATATAAATCTTCCTCTTCAATCACTTCATCTATTAAAAAACCGCATCAAAATCAGTTGCGTAGTTTTAAATATTTAAGCATACAAACGGAGATAGGGACAGAGGAAGCCACTTTGTTTTATACTATGTAGTGATACAGTATGCTGCAGTAGGCTCAGTAGAAGAAGTCGTGGGAAACTTGTTGTCCATACGCACTGTGTAGCATAAGTAAAGAATGTAATTTTTTTTTTTGCGTTTATGTAAAATTCAAAAACATTATAAAATGTTATTGGTGCGAGCAGCCCTAATTCTACTAACAGCACCGTCACAGTAAAGCCCATACTACCTACTATCTCGCTCACTGAGCCTTTACCATGAGTTGGTATAGATTACATTCGGTAAGTTATGTTTCGAAATCTATGACACTTTTAGTCTAAAAATGTGTTTCTATTAGTCACCGATAGAGGCGCTGTACAAAGTTTTCATACAAATAATTTACAGAGACGGTATCGAGTATAGTAAACTTTACATCTGCAAATTTCTGGGGCCCAAGGCTTCTGTTCATTCAAAGAGTAATAAAAAGCTAAGTGGGTAGGTACATACCATTTCCTTCGGGTCTTGTATACTGTTAACCTACATCTACACAATCCTCACACATGCACTATGTAAGCATTAATCGCTAAAGAAATGGTTTGATGAGGATTCCCCGTCTGCCAGTACACAAATGCAGTTTATCCTCTCCCACACTAACTTCTGAACTGAAGGTGTGGTTCATACAAATGTCCAAGAATTAATGAGTCTTAAGTTAATAAGATGGGACAGTTTAATTCGTTATTTTTCAAATTGATTAATGTAGACATTTATTGCATACATAATTATTTCTGTTTTTTTTTAAATTTAATGTTATAAAATAAAATGGTAGATCACACAAAATACTATTAAAATAAAATTTCTTGCATCCTCGTCCCAGCGATATAGGTGTTGCACATTATGTAAGCTTCAAGATGTTTAAGTATGCCTATAAACTGCAAAATACAGTAACTGAATTGAATTGAAGTAATTATTATAAAACTTGTCTAAGCCTTAAACTACCTTACGAATTGCATCAAGATTAAGGGTTATTAAAACTATTCTACCTTTAAAATTATTTGTAATAAATTATGAAGATTTTTAGAAACGTAAGTAAGATGTTTATATTTTTAAAGAAGGAAACACTTGTACTGTTTTACTTATCACTTATAATTTATTACTTTATAATTAGTAGCCTACCGGTTTCGCTTACACAGCATCATCAGGGCTAAAACTTAAACTGCTCAACAATATTACACATCAAAAATAATATTGCTGAGTAGTTTAAGTTTTAGCCCTGATGATGCTGTATAAGCGAAACCGGTAGGCTACTAATTACAAAGTAATAAATCGTAAGTGATAAGTAAAACAGTACAAGTGTTTCCTTATTAAAAATATGAATATTTGGAAGTTTTACCAAGCGCCAACGATGGAAAATATAAAATAAGTGCTGTGATTTAAATATTTAAATATAATAATATAATATACTTACACATTTAATTTCTACAAAGGTAATTAATTATTTGCACACCACAACGTGATAGAATACTTTGTTCGTATTCTTAAATATCTTTATAACAACTTTTTAACACATTTATTCCGCAAACAAATAAATTTCATTTCATTTAAAAAAAATGGTAAGTCGTGTGGTGTCGTCAGAGTAGAATAGCACCTGTCTGTCGTAGCTATTGCAAAAAGAGATTAAGGACATGGCTGGGAGGTGAGCAGCAGTGGCTCTGGCGTAAAAGTAAATTAAGTGCTTAGCCGGAAGGTGAGCAGCACCGGTTTCAGTGAGAAAGGAGCTTAAGGACTTGGCCGGGAGGTGAGCAACAGCGGCTCCATTGTGAAAGGAGGTTAAGGACTTGACCGAGAGGTGAGCAGCAGCGGCTCCAGTGTAAAATAGATTAAGGACTTGGCCGGAAAGTGAGCAGCAGCGATTCCGGTGTGAAAGGAGACTAAGGACTTGGCCAGGAAGTGAGCAGCAGCGGCTCCGGTGCCAAATATAGATTGGAGTCACCAACCATCAGCGTGGTGATAATGGACAACGCCTCCCTCCCTATGAAAAGTTGCTTCGACCTTTACTTTCCGACTGCCCTACTATTTCAGGTTACGGCAACAGCTGCTGCGGTAACGGGAGGGTAGAGGGTTCTAGGAATCCGGGTAACGTACAGCTGCCAACATCAACTGAACTTGGCCACGTATAACAGACACAGTTTACGACTAGACGAAAGTCTTCAATTTAAAACCCTTATGTGAAATTAGAGAAAATACGGTGGCATGTCTGTGTGTTGATTTATTGGAAATCCAAAAAGAAGAGGAAGGTAGGATAACACTTGAATCAAGCCACTTATTCCATTACAGGAGAAAATATAAAAAGTTGCAGGGCTGCGTATAGTTCCTTGTCAGCAGTGCCCTCCGTGACAATGTGTTGCTCCAACACGTTCCTTGTACTAAAATTGACAACGAGATATTCTCTGAAGGTTGTGCAGGTATTTGCGACAGTTTTGGATAGTTTTAGATTCCCAAAGTAGTCCAGGTGGACCCCCAGGGGCCCACGGGAGACCAGGACAGTAGACAGTGATATACGTACGCGTGAACAAAACATGGGGATCCATGACATGTGAATGGGGGTTCGCGAAAAATTATCTGCTTTTGATAGTAAAGAGCAAAAATGTAAGCATAGTTTTTATAAGGGCCTACCTACATTGTTATAAGTACCTAACTAAGCTGATAATATTTTAATATGGCAAGACTGTTACTTATCCAAACTTGCGTATTCGATATTACTCTATGAGACTCTATGAAACCATCAAAGCTCGAAGATCATCTAAAATGATATCATACTGATAAAATAAGTAAATATTTAAAATATTTTCAAACATTGAAGGAAAAATATAAAAAGAGACCCACCATGAACAGTATGTTCGCTTCAACATCTCAAAGTAACGATGATGGGTTGCGGACATCTTACAATATCTCATTACTTATAGCAAAATCTGGAAAACCGCACACTATCGGAGAACAATTAATTTTACTCGCTGTTGAAGAGGTTTTAAAAACTGTTTTGCACAAATCTCCATTTAACGTACTAAAAAGAATTCCTTGAAGTAACAAGTTCAAAGACGCATTGATGAAATGAGCACTGATATCGAAAGATTTTTGAGCAATCATCTGCAAGAAGCTCATTTTTTTTTCTATACAACTGGTTAAGGCAACGTTACCCGGTAATGAAGCATTATTATTGGCGTATGTCCGATTTATTATAGCGGAAGAAATGCTATTTGTGCTTATTGAACTTTGGAGACTGACACTAAAGGCGAATCAATGTTTAATGTTCTTAGTAATTTTTTTACCGAAAAATTGATTCCATTTAGAAACATTATTTCAGTCCTGCAATGATCGAGCGATATCGTGGGCTTATAAGTCATCTCAAAAGAATTATACCAGGACTTACAGGTATTCCTAGCGTAATCCACCAACAACATCTTGTGGCAAAACATTTAATTAAGTGACAGGTTGCACCGATCTCTTCATTTTGTAATAAAAGCTGTCAACAAATCAGAAACAATGCATTGAATACGAGTTTATTTGCTCAATTGTGCGATGAAAACGATGAAGACTTCCAACGAATGCTCTTACATGCTGAAGTACGCTGGTTGTCGAAAGGTGCATGCTTAACGAGATTTTACTCTATTTTCGATTCCGTATTAGAGTTCCTAGAAAGTAAAGATCCAGATTTATAAGAAAACTTGATCAAATTCAAAGCTGTTTAAAAAAATTAATGATATCAACTTGCAGTTACAAGGGGACAGCCTGAATTTAATAAAAACAAAGGGGATAACTTAGGCTTTTCTTGGGAAATTGAAATTTATGAAGCAAAACATTAGTCGGCACGAATTCTCTCAAATTCCAAACTTGTCACAGGTAGATTGTATTGATGAGGATATCCATACCTATAGTCATTTAAGTGCCCTGCATTCAAAACCAGGTTTGAAGATATGCTGACGATGAATATACCACTATGGATCATAAATTCATTTGAATTTGATAAAACTGAAGCTGAAGATGAAATTTATAAAATAGTTCACAAAAATAAACCCAAACATCTATCGTTTGCTGACACTTCATCAAATACATCCTTCCCATTAATTAAAAATATGACCTGAACCTACATTACCTTATTAATTTTTCTTGTAATTCTATTTTTTTAATAAGTAAAGTGTTATAAAATTTACCATTTTTCGTTTTTATTTTACCTATCGAAATATAGGGGCAGATCTCAGAAACGACACAATTTTTATTTTTTGGCGACTTTAAGAATGTGGTAGAAATGTAGCAACACCACCGAAACGAGTAAAATTTTGAAAGTGGTCCACGAGAAAAATAAGTTTAGGAACTACTGGTTTAGATAAAGAAGTGGAGGCCATCTACGAAGATATATCAAAGAGAATCAAACTAGACAGACTCATTTCACGGTTGTTAGGGACTGTTTTAATGACATAGTATGTAATGTTTTAGTGATCAATAGGTTAATAAAGATTTAATTAATAATTAAAGCGATCATTAACTTGAGAGGTACCCTTAATATCAGTTTCAAACTTAAACGAAGTCGCATTATAATATTCATTCTCTTCATCTAACTGTGTTTCAAGCCGGACGTGATGCATTCTAACGTGAATTACAAAGTTGATTCTCTGCAGTGGAGACCCCGGATAATATTGATGAGCGCATGGGTTGTGCGCGAAGTGGAACTTTCGGAAAAGGTGACCAGAAATAAAATTCAGAAACTGATACGACTTCGACGAGAAACACCAGAAGAACATTTGTCTGATGTCCAGTCACCCCACAAAAATTTCTGGAACTTAGTAAAACGAGACCTCAGAAGCTGAAACACTCGTCTGGTATAAAATATCTCAAATTGCATTATTCGGAATTAAAGTGTCGATTCTCAAGAATGTATGTATTCTAAATATTCAGAATCTAATAATACCATTACATGACTTTGTTTATACTTTTTTTTTAAGTTGTAAAAGAGTAAATCTCGTAGGTTATTGGGCAGCTTACTGTAGAAACGTATACAGTAATCCACGAAATAATTATTTATTTCAATGAGATGAATTTCGACCGTAGCAAAGACATTCGGTTACAGATTGCAGGTCATATGTAACACATTATCCATCTATATTTAAGTCAAAATCATCGTCAAAAATAACAAATAAGTAACCATAATAAATAAATATTCCTGGACAACTTATACAAATTGGTCTCACTCTAAAGTTAGTAAATTTTATATAGGTTACTATAGCCTTTCACAATATCTAGAGGAAAAAACACCTTGGGACTAAGCTAAGAAAGACATTTATTTTATTACAATCATTTTGATTACATACTTGTATTTTTTTTTCTTATTTTATTATTGATATTTTATAATTGGATTTTATTTGAAGTTTCTGTATTATTTTAATTAATTTAAATAGCAAACATGGAGTTACATTTAAGTGACACATTGACATTAATTCATTATATTTTTGACATAAATTAATTAATTTGTAACATTAACAGGTTATTTATATTCTTATCCTGTGATTTTAGTTGACATTATTAGTTTATCATGACATCTTACAATTATTTATCAACAATAATACAAATTTATTATCTGTTTTCCCTAGTAAATAAAAATATTATTATTTCATGATTTTCTTACCTATATTAATATGATTAAAATCATACAATTAATTGTCATACATTGGTGATTAACATATTTCTCCCTAATTTTTGGGGAAACAAAATGTTTTTTAGATGTTACTTTATGGATTGGGTAGATAAATATAAAGTCGGTAGCTTTATTTTTATGTGGGTACATAAAAATAATAATAAATAAATAGGGTACTGTATGGTTATAATTATAATTATATTATACTATCACTATGTCAATAATAATCTATTTAAATTATAATTATTGTTAAGTTTATTTTGTGGTAGAGGTAATTTAGATTGTGTATGGATAACTTTATTTAGGTAAGTAACATTGACATGTTTTAAGAGTAAGATGCCTTACCTACAAAATAAAAGTAGTTTGAGTTTGAGTTTTATGCTTGTGTTGTGGTTGTTAGTCCACGACACTAATACGTAGAAGTACTTAAATATAAAACACCTAGATCTGGAGATACAGACATCTACAGTTATCATACAAAAACCTGGCCCCATCTGGAATCGAAACCGAGCCTAACCCCTTGACCAATAAATTGGAAAAATCTGTGAATTTACCCGTTTTACTGTTGATGTTTCTCCAAGTGTCTTTGATCTTACTTTTAGGTTTTCTTATAAATTTTCTCAAGCAGATATACACAGTTAGCAGCAGAACATACTCTCCTAAATATTTTTAAATATTTTGAGATTTCTAGCTTCCAGTAAGTCCGATTCATTCATAGCGTACTATTTTGCCTGTTTTGTTACGCCATAATACGTATATATTTTTTGGCGGGAAATTGCAAACTAAATAATTTTATTTGGATTTAAGTCGATTTTTTGTGTACTAATAGTAGAAGGGGGCATTGTCCTAACTCTAATACAGCTAAGACCAGCTGAGGGCTCTTCATCAGATTCCTTAGACCTTCGATTTTTTTACGTCAAATGAAGCGGTCTAGCGGCCAATTGAATATTTTTGTAAAGGCGGTATATCGATATCTCTAACAGTTTGGTCGGGCTCTTGTGTTTTCTAATCAAGGTCACAGGTACTCTAGTATTTATGGTTTTCCCTTTATGTGACGCTAACTCTGTACCAAATTTTAGCACTCTGAGTTTTTGGGAATGATCATGAGAGAGTGTAATAAATGCGATACTTTGCTTTCGCTTAACTTCGGAACTAAATGACCCACAGACATTAAATTTTGTATTTGAGTATGTAATTTCGTATAGCTTACTGGATGACGAAATATTCTGCGTTCTGGTCTTATCCTAAGGTTCTCAAATAGGGCATCCTAAAGGGTAAAGAATGTTACGGCGGTGTTTGCTTCGCGCTCGACTTGGCGGGGGCACTGCCTTGCTCCCAGATTCATCTACCTCTAATTCTACATCTACATTGTTAATAAAGAGGAAAGATTTGTATCTTTGTGTTTTTGGATATTTGAAACTATTCAAAAAATTCTTTCACTATCAGAATGTTGCATTATCACATTTGCATTAGCAAAGAATAGTTATACTTTTTTAAAAAATAGGGGTTCCTACTAAAACTTCAATAATATACACCGTGTAAAAAGAACAAGATAGGTGTAGCTATGTTTAAGACCACTTTAAATATGGTCTACAATATTTAAGAGTGTATCAGTCACCCTATTTATATCTGACTTAAAAGTTTTAATGTAATTACTTTCTTACATTTTAAGAGTTGAAAAAAATTCCGAACATATGCGAACCATATTATTCATATTAATCTATATATATAAAAATCAATTGCTGTTCGTTAGTCTCGCTAAAACTCGAAAACGGCTGAACCGGTTTGGCTAATTTTGGCTTTGAATTATATTTTGTTCAAGTCCAGGGAAGGTTTTAAAGATAAGAAAAAGGGTAAAAAAATGCGAGGAAACTAGGAAAAAAAATTTTCCCGTACAAACTGAACGGGTGGAACGAAGTTCGCCGGGAAAGCTAGTCCCCAAATAAATATATTAATCTTCAAGACCTTTTTAATATCTGTTCACCACATTTTTTCATTAAAATATCACAACAACAAAAAATATTTAAAAAGATTTAAACAATTTATGTGCCAAGCGTCACGACTCCTACAAACCTGCCTGCCGGTTGTCACCTGAAGCTGACTTTGGACTTTTGTATTAATCCCAATTGTGCACGACGACCATAGAAAACCATAAACAACATCTGTCACAGCAACTCGAGGCTGACAACCCAGACAACCGTAGGCTGGCTCGCGTACCTTAGAGATCTTCTCAATCTATGTAACTATGTATGAATTTTAATATGAAGTAAATAACGTGTTTTAGTATATAATTACGAGCTTATGTACTTTATCTTGTATTGTATAATTGTTTTAACTTAAAAAATGTTGTTTCTGAATAGGTTTTACGACGTTTTATAGCGTATATGATTTTTAATGTAATTTTATGTGAAATTTTTGTCTAGAATATGTTGAATTGTTTTGATTTATGTGTAAAATGGTTAATTGAATGAATTTAGACCGTCTTATTGTATCACGAACATTGCAAGACAAGTAAATAGTCAAAAAATCTGCTAAGTATTTTTATGAAAATAAAACGTAGAATTTCCGGTTTTTTACTTACCCAAATGAAATAAAACTTGGAAATGTTGATTTGAGAAGTAACAAATGTAATGTGCATACGACCGCACCCGTAGCATTAGTAATATAGAGAGGGCCGCGCACTCCCGTTTTATACGGACCTGAGGGGGACGGGGGCGCATAAATACCGAGATCGATAGGGACACGTCGCCAATTGAAAACGAAGCACACAACTTAGTATGTAGGGATAAATCTTGACCTAGGATAAGGTTTGTTATATGTATAATTAACGACAATGTATGTTTAAAGATTTTCAATAAAGTATGGTTCCGGGGGTGAGGTATGGAATGTTCCAGAATTCGGTCTTCCCAAAAGTATAAATACGGGAGCCTGGATTCGGGATACCATTCGCGGTCGGACCTCCAAACAAGTAACTGGGAACTCGAAGAAGGAGGAGAAAACTCCCAGAGAATCTCCTCTGCCTCACTCTCGCCATTGTGAACGTGTAAGACTAAGAACTCACGGCGCGGTTTTTACCCGCGCCCGCGGTGGTTGCGAGCCTGCAGATTCCGTAGAATGTAGATTTATCCTATGCAAAAAGTGAGATTACATTTCATGACGCGATTTTCATCCGCAGCGCCTGTGGTTGTTTGCGGTTCCCGCGAGCGGTCGTCTGCCTGTTAACCGCGCGGGCGGCTATCCTTAGTCGCCGCCTCGGCGGGTTGCTATCGCGCGTGCGGTAGCTTGGCAGGCGACCATTTTATACTATTTGTACTGATTATTTAACCGCAACCGCCGGCCGCGCGATAATCTACCGCAAAGGCTTAATTTCAATCGCGGCGGCTGCGGGACCGCAAAAATTACCCGCCTCGTGAGTTTTGAAATAAAATCGCAAAACCGCGACCGCCGCGGGCGCAGGTAATAATCGCTCCGTGAGTTCTGTCTCTTACTGTGTGTTTCATTTTAAAAAATCTCTGCGAAAGATATCTTTTCGTCGATTCCAGGAAAGATTCGATTGTAAGAAAGAAAGACTTCAGCTAAGGCAGGATTTGAAGATTTCGTCTCTCGGTGACGAATACTCCAACCGTGTGGTCTACCGAACATGATTTGATCATGTGTTGTGAAAGTTTTTAATTCCAGTCTTATCTATTTAATTTTCGCTCTCCGCTGCAACTTCATTTTGTAACTTTTATGTGACGGATTTAAAACTTTCATTTTTTTAAACGCGCCTACAGACGTGCAACTTCAAAAACTAAATAAGCTATTTTACAGATACTTAAGTTTCGTACCTAATCAGTCATTAATTGTTTTTTATCTGTTTTTTTGTTTGCATCGCTCTTTTTACAAAATAAATTATTTACAAATACGAGTTATACCGTGGCTCCAGTGCTGCGGAAACGGCTCGTAGGGTTAAATGTATGGTTGTATTGCAGTCGTGTCCCAAAATGACACATGTTTCTAACGTTTTCGTTTTGGAAATTTCATACTGCAGATTCAGCCCGTGGACGGACGGAGACCCAAGTTGACAATGAAGAATTAAAGGCTATTGTAGAAGTAGATCCGCTACAAATAACGTCAAAGTTAATTGTAGATTGCGGTGTTAGTGATGAAACTGTTTCAACCTACTTGAAGCAAATTGGTAACATTAAAATCTTTAAAAATTAAAGTGTTTTGTGGACTAGTGCCGGTGTCGTTTGTTACAGTTTTCTCAAAACTGGCCAGTCAACAGTTATTGCAAAACGTGATGGAAAAGCTAGCAGCTAAACAACCGAGTCTGTTGAATCGCCAGGCCACTGCTGCTTAACGACAACGTTAGACCAGACACTGAACAACTCCTCGGACCTTAATCCAACAAATCACAATTGTTTTCGGAATTTAGATGAATCAACTCCGACGGGGCAGTCCAAACTGCCTTCAAAGATTTTATTGGTTTCTGTCCGAATGATTTTTTAGTGAAGGGATCAAAGATAGTGACGAGATGAGATGACAAATGTGCACAGAAAGTAACGGACCGTAATTTGGTTAAATAAATATAAAACACTAGCCGAAGACACTGTGTCGCACAGTGTGAATGCCTATCAAAATACGCATTTTCTATTAGGTATATTATGTACGATTAGCAGTCCCGACGAACTTCGTTCCACCCATTCTGTTTGTATGGGAAAACTTAAACCTTCCCTGAACTTCCACAGATGTAGAATAGCCTTAATTTTGCTAATTCATTCTAAATAATAATTAATAAGTAGTGTAACTGTTGTAACTGTTGTACCACCCACCACCGCCCATCTCCGCGAATAACGTTAGAGCTCGGGAAACAAAATAAATTGTCAAGTCCTTCGCATGCAACATATACCTATATTTGCATCACCCACTGGGATCATATGACAAATTACGCCACAATGCTTTCGATCTTAGTGACCCGGACAGAGCCGGCAGTAATCATTATGGAGTACACTCGAGAGTACCCACGTCCCTATACCTCTCGCGTCCCAGTGTATAAGACATTGTACGGATTGGTAGCAAAGGGGCGTGCTAAAGAGACAACAGCTAGGGAAGTGCTACCACCAGCCCGCTCGGACCAGTGTCGGGTAACACACGCCCCGGGGTTCCGTAGGGACACCTTGACCGCGGGCCCCAGATTATTCGTCTGGCGGTCTTCCGGACACGGTGGTCATCTGATTGAACCTTGTCCAATTCATGTGCGAGCCTCTCAATACTATAAATGGTATGGCAGCGAGTAACGAACTCTTTAGCCCAAGAAGGGATTTCAGCTCCTTAACGGAAGCACCACTCCATACACCACGTCAAGAGATCGTGCAAGCAGTGCAACGGACGCGCTCTTTGGGAAGCCCCAGTTTACCCGCAACAAGCCCAACAAGCTCCTCGTTCCCACCGTACTTACGACGTTTGGTCCGATGAGACTCATGAAGAGAGCGCTGGCCCGAGACAACCTGCCCATCGACAATCACACCCTTGCCATCCTTCCCGGCAATGATGTCCGGCTTTCTGAGACCGTGTGAGGTCCTGACTTTTGGCTCCACTTCCACCATCCACCCCGAATCGGCTAAAGCTTTCGCAATTACCTTGACAACGCAGTTTTGGCGCTCTATGCAGCCGCCGTGCGTTCTGTGACACTGCTGAATGGTGTGATCGGTAGTCTCCGTAACTCTGCAACCAGCACGGCACATCAACTCCGACTCTCTACCAGTTCTATTACCCCTACTCACACGAATGCGAGAGGGCAAGGTGTTAATATGCGTGTGAACGAACTACACGAAGTCCCGGCCACTGTATTCCATACTCCGTTCCCTCAGACACACCGTTGACTCGGGAGCGCTTCCGGACTCGCGTAGTTCGAGCCCGTCCACCGAAGCATGCAACAGATCACCCCAATAGTGCCGCACATCTGAACGATGTGTTCGAGGATTCTCTTTGGTGAACTTTCTTACCTGTTTCCTGGCCCAGCGCAATTTATTAAGAATCCTTTTGGATTTGGCGGCAGCATTGGCAGCTGGCCACCCAGAATCAGCCAACGACCCGAACCTGCGTAAAACAAGATCCGGGACCGCCGACCTCAACGAAGGCAGCCCCAAGCCACCGTCCTTAATCGCAGCATAGAAGTACCCAGTAGGCACATCCCCTGGAAGCCTCAGCCATTTCCTCTCAGCACCCTGGATTTGTACGTCGGGTGTACGCAGTCTGTCATCCGATCCGAACCTACCCAACACGAGGCCGTACAGGAATTTCGGTATCAGATGGCACCTCACTAACTGTAGCCGCTGCTGCGGCTTTAGCGGGGCCTTCGTGATATTGGACAATGATTCTGCGTTACCGCACTCTAACGCCTCACATCCAGTGGGCTTGAACTCCACCCCGAGATAGCGCCACAGTTCCACGCAAGTCACCTGCCTCAGCTTACGCCAACGGTAGGTCGGCGTTGAACGTTTGTTGGGTGAGGTAGTGGTGCTTCTTGCGATGGCCATCAGGCACCATTGACAGAACAGAGCTCTTTGCCAGATTCAGCTTGAGCCCCATCATCTCACCGAATTTAGCAACACAATCGATGGATTCCTGCATCCCCACCTTCAAGCCTGCAAGCAGGACTAAGTCATCAGCATAGGCCAGAGCAGAGACACACTCACCTTCCAGCCTATATCCAACAGACTGGGGCAGCGACGCAAGAATTACGTCCATGACCACGGTGTACAAAATGGGCGACAACGGGTCTCCCTGACGCACTCCTCTTCCCACCGCAACAGGAGTACTCCTGCCCATATTTACGGCTAACACAGTGGATGCTGACTCGTACAGGCGAGAGACATAGTCACTGCTTCGGGAGTCCTCTCGCTCTAAGGACATCTAACAGCGCCTTGTCGGACACCGTGTCGAAGGCCTTTGAAAAATCGAGCACTGCCACATGCAGTTCACGCAACTTCTTCCTGCTATCCCCCAAGACCGCATCAAGCACAGCCGAATTCTCGAATGTGCCATCGGCGCGAATAAATCCGCGCTGGCGCATGTCCAGTGGACAACAGTCCAGGAGCCTACGCGCCAGGATTGCATGCAAGTGTCGGAGAGGCACCGACGCGACAGAAATCTGCCGCAATGGTTCCGGCACTTCGCCAGTTGCCATCCAGCTATTGAATATTTCTGCCTTACAACGTGCAGGAACAGACAACCAGTCCTCCGGGCGAATACCGTCCGGTCCTGGTGCCATCGCTTTGGCAGGCATGGTCTCTTTCACCTCATTAAGAATGGTCGGAATTCACAGCCGAGATGGATCGTGCTCGGTACCTCCGGAACACACTCTCCGCTCAAGAGCTCGGAGCGCTCCCGGTGCCTACCCCGGGGTGGTTGACACTGCTTCGAGGATAGGTCGCCAATAGGTCTCCATTTCCCCTAGGCTGTGCTTCACTGTCCTGCAATGACCATCTATGATCTCAGCTGCCGCCTGGCTGCGACACCTCCGATAGAGTTCCTGCACTCTCGCATACTCTATTCTTCTCCGTTTCCGGGATGAAATCGAGCCACTAGGTGCCTTGCTATTGCGAATCCGCCTCGCAGCTCTCCGCCCCAACCCAAAGCGTGCACTGCGCCTGCCGACAACCGCAAGGATTGCCTCCAGATGCTGCGCAGCCTCAGGTGAAACAACGCGGGTGTGTCATCAGCAGAGTGGGCGTCGTCAGAAGCAGTCACCAGCAAGCTCCTCGGTTCCTCTGTGGGGAGGCTTTGAATCTCCTGAGATCGTATTTGAGATCCACCATCAAGATCTTTATCTAAACTTGTGCAATTCTGAAGTGGGTCCGTGACACCTCTTTCTATATTTGATTCTGGGGGGACGGCTGCGGTTCTTTGTTCTGCGCGGTACTTTTGTACCAATGTCTTATACTTGTCCCCCCACCTTTGCCCTTTAATAGCTTCCAAAGTTCGCTCCTAACCTGGTAATTGGGCAACGAGACCTACATTTGCACATTTGCCTTTTCCTTCCATAGTCTCGCTTCAGTACGCGCCAGGAGATCTAACTCCTCTTCGCCCCATCTTTGCTTCCTCAAGTTTGGAGCAGACTCCGCATTTGCCTCGACAGGATGAGCGCGCCGCTTGTGCACGCCCAAACCTATCTTTGTCGTGAAGCTCCTCTCACATATTGGACAGGCCCATTCAGGCTCCCACCGGTTTACCCGGCTGTCGCCAGACGTACCCTCTGAGGAGACTCGGACTGGTCCACCCGCCTCCCGTGGAAGGGCAAGGCCAGCCATATTCTCATTATGACTCGTAACCAGTTCAAGATGCCGGTAGGGGGGTGGCGGGTGGTCCCAAAACAGCCTTGCGCATGTCAGAAATTTTGCACTGCGACACCCACTTTGGGCTGGTCTCAGTGGGCTGAGATCCTCACCCGAGTTACATCCCCTTTATAAGATGGTGGGGGATGCCGCACACTCCCAAAGGAGAACCCGGTGACAAGCCGACCATCACCCGCCGCTCGCCGACGAATCGTCAAGCAGCGGATGTTGATGGAAACCTGCACATTTCTGCGCCCATAAAACTTACCGCCCGGGCCCGCGGCAATCGTTAGCTGTTTTTAAACCGGCCCACGCAGTTTTTTGTTGTTATGTGAACAGTTTGATGTAAGTAAATCACTCGTTTAGCACCACCCGGGGGGACGTGTAGGGTGGTCCCTGCAGAAGGTGTGCTGGTTAGGTCCTTTCCTACGGACGCGAGTGGCCAGCACCCACCCCCCAAAGTTTCCACCTCCCACCTCCGCGACCAAATCACGAATAGAGTCCAAACTCAAGAAACAAAAACACTTGTCACATCCTTCGCCTCACTCACCACACAGAAAACACTAAATCGGACTCGATATCTTATTGCTTATTCAACATCAGTTACAATAGATTTCCGCAAAGTAACGCCTGATTTATTAACTAAATTTAAAAAAATTAACTTCCACAAATAATTCTAAACCCAAATTAGCCAGTTTGGTCCAGCTGTTCTCGAGTTTTAACGAGACTAACGAACAGTAATTCATTTTTTTAAACCTTTCCTGTTCTTCCACAAACAATTCAAAATCAGAATGAGACAAATCGGTACATCCGTTCTCGAGTTTTAGCGAAACTAACAAACAGCAATTGATATTTTTTTTTATTTAAGAAAACTTTCGATTTTTACAAAACGCCAATTTTGTAAATAGGTATCTAATATTTATTGTTATAATCAATAGTTGTTTGGCACGGGAGCAAATGACCATTAGTGGTTAATATCGTAGGACGCAATACTAAACATGGACAGTTACTTTACTCTTTGATACTAAAACTGTTTGAAATATCTTTCCGAAACTGTGTGCACGCCCCCTGGCGCACACGTGTGTCATGTACCTACCTAAGAGTAGACGATAGCATCTGAAAATAGCCAGATTGACATAATGGTGTTTGCAAAGTTCTACAACGAGAACATTTTAGTTAGGCGCGGGCCGCGGGCCCAATAACGGCGAGCGGAAGACGGAACGCCTCGCGGAGAACGATTACTTACATCTGTCAAAGTTCGCGATTACTTATCGCCGTTACAGGCCGTCACAGGCCGAGCCCTTTACGTGTGACGCCATGAGCCATGTCATTTAACATAACTACTAACGAACCACGATCAGACTTGCGGCCATCAGTGGGACATATAAAGTTTTGTTGTGTATATCTGCAACTACAAAAAACTGAGCTTAGAACAAGATGGAATACCAGTCGATGAACCTTTAAGTTACTTTTTGAGATACGTTTTAATTTACGGTCCAGCAGTTTTTAGTTTAGTCATTCCGGTATATTTCCGCCTTTTCCATCCTAACTTAGTACCCGAGCTCTATCCAAGCTCTACGGACAAGTTGTTTATAGAAAACACTTCGAAGCATAAGATAGTTCGGTTAGTACAATATATTTAAAACATATTCCTGAATGCTTCGTTTACATTCATTGCCGAAGCCTCGACTTCAAGGCAGGGCCGTAGCTATGGGGGGGCATTGTGGGGCAATGCCCTACCTTGAAATCACAATGCCCTACCTTAAAGATACCAAAAACTAAGATAAATTATTATAATTAAATTGTTTGTTCAAAGTTTGCGATAAAAAAAATATAGCGGTATGTATTATATTTTTTTTCAAACATACCACAGTTTGTAACATTTATTTCATTTTATAATAATTCTTTGCTTTGAGTATAGATGGCATTTGAAGCGCCATCACATAAAGCGATGGGTCTATTTAATTATAATATCTATGATGGAGAGGGGATTCCCCGTACCATATTCCCCACCAGATACTCTATTCACGATGACATTGATTGTTTGTAGTTTGGTTATGTGAAGTGTACGGTAAAGAATGTTTTAGTCAAAAATCGATACAATTGTCATTTTTATTGCTATAAATTGAAAATTCATTGATTTCGCGATGGATCTACGGGATTTCTTTGGAAAAAAACGAAGAGTTGCAGAGAAAATTGACCACGAAGAACCTCACTTCTCTAAATAGGTGGAAGCACAAAATTCAATCGCTACTCCTAGTTCCGTGGCAACAGGTTGGTCAACACATGTTGGTAATGTTAGCTATGGTATTCCTTCTGATATTGCACAAATCGGAGAACCAATAAAACAAGTTGTTTTAGACACATATCCAAAACAACATAACAGGGCCTTTGTTTCCGATTGGTTCAAGCGTTATAAATGGTTGCAGTATTCCGTCGAGAAAGATGCTGCTTTTTGCTATCCATGCCAGCAATTTTTACCTCATGGGAGCAAACAGACTTCGTACACTTCCACAGGATTTACAAACTGAAAAAATGCCACTGATTCTAAAACTGGTTTTGAAAAACATGAAAAATCAATTTCTCATATTCAAGCCATGTCGATGTGGCAGGAGAAATTACAAAGAATATCTACATCTAGCAGTGTTCAAACATTAACAAATCAAAAAGTATTAGAAAAATATAGGTATTACGTGATATCTATAATTGAAGTAATACAATTTCTAATTGTCAATGAGTTAGCTTTGCGTGGAAATTATATTTTAGAAGAAGAAAAAGAAAAAGGATTGTTTCAGAATTTATTTGAATACACATGTATGAAAGATCCAAATTTGAACGAGGTTCTCACTCATATACAACAAAACGCAACATATTGTTCACCTGAAATTCAAAATCAAATAATTTAAGCAATGGTTCAAGCAGTACGAAATCCCATTGTCAAAGATATTAATGAATCTGACGTGAAATGGTTTACTCTAACGGAAGATGGGACGAGAGATAAAAATAACCGCGAAAATATTGCATTAGCAATACGTTACGTCAAGGATGGTGTCATCAATGAGTCATTGCTGATGGTTCAGACTACTGAAAACCTTGACGCAGCCACTTTCACGGAATTAACGTTAAATACTCTTACGGAAAATAACATTGACCCCTCTTGTATGCTTAGCCAATGCTATGATGGCGCAAGTGTAATGAGTGGGAAAGTTTCAGGAGTTGCGACTAGAATAGAAAATAAATTGGGCCGGAAAATTCCTTACGTCCACTGCTATAACCATCGCTTGCACTTAATAGTCATCAGAACTATCTCAGAAATTACTTTCATCCGTTTATTTTTTGACCAATGCATCATGTTACCTGAATTCTTTCATCATGGCAAGATATCTGCCTTATATAGTAGAAAAAGAATTGGCCGACTCCTCGAACAACGCTGGTCTGGACATTTGGCAGTTACAAAAGTTGTATATGATAATTATTCATCGATTTTGCAGACTTTAAAAGAAATTAAAAATGGCAAATTCAATGGTGATGACGTCGCCAAGAGTATCGGTATTAAAAAAGTTATGCTTGATCTGGAATTCCGAATGGCCATGGTTGTGGCCAAAAAAGTCTTATCCATGCTACAACCTGCAGACGCAGCTTTGCAAGCCCGAAGCGCAGGTTTGAAAGACGCCATAACAATCATAAAGTGTGTCGAAGATGAAATTATAAAATTAAGATCAAATCAGATGTATAATCAAATTCTGGACGAAGCTAAGTCTTTAACAAGCGACGACTGCGGCGAATCTGAAAATAAGACACAGACCTCGAAGAGGCAAGTAAAAAAACCAAATCGGATGAATGACTATTTCACGTATGGTCCCTCCTGTTCCTCTGCCAACCAAAATATAGAAGAGAATGATGAGCCATTTAAGTCTGAGTATTTCGAAACGTTGGACATACTAATTGCTGAATTACAAAGAAGGTTTTTGGACAACGATGATCTAATCAATTCGATTGCAAGTCTCGACGAGTTGGATGTAGATAAAATGGTTCCACTAAAAAATTTGGGTAAGTTTGGAAAAAAATAATATTTAAAATAATTAGTCATGTTCAATTTACAATTTTAACCTGATTTACAATTTTTTAGGTCTGAAAATTCCATCAAGAGAAGAGGCTAGTGTGGTTAAAGCTTACTTGAGTCGTAAAGAGGATAAAATGGAAAATACATTGCAAGTTTTGTACCGGCAACGAGAGGCGTTCAAAGATACATATGAACTTTTTGCGTCTGTGGCGACCATAGGATGTAGCACTTCAGTGTGCGAATCTACGTTTTCAACTTTAACTGCAATTATTAGGCCTCAAAGCCTGTCAATGGGTCACGAGAGAATGACTGGTATGGTATTTCTGGCCTTTGAAAAAAAAAAGAACAAAACCAGTTGATCTGAACGAAATTCTTCGCATTTTTAATAACATGGCGAATCGTAGAATTCAGCTGTTTTAAGTATTTTTATTATTATGTTAATGTTAATTATTATAATAAGATTGCAGAATTAATATAATCTGAATGGTATTTTTAGTCGTATCTAATTACTCGTATCACCCCACCCAACAATTAATTATTACCTCACTCTCATTCAGTCGTGGATCTCTACATCCAAATCTGGAAGGTCAACCATCTTGTTCGCTTGTTCTTTTTTTTACTTCCGCCCTACCTGTAACCAATGCTGCCCTACCTCAAATTCGACTCTAGCTACAGCCCTGCTTCAAGGTCCACCAAGGCTCTAACAGGTACCTAACTCTAACTCACAGAATATAAAACCGACCTAATTTTTCATTATGTAAATTTAATTTCTTATAAACCAATGAATGTTTCCTTGGAAATGTAATAAATAAAATTTTTATAATTATGTTGTAACTGCAACTAACTAGCTGTACACACAACTTCTATCGCGACTGCAGCCAATTAAATTATAAAATCAACTTGGCAAATAATTGACAAAACATTAATTTTATTCGTTCGTAGGGTTGGACTGAAATTTAAACAAACATGACTGAAAAAAATATGTAAACATTTAAAACACATTCTACAAAATAAAAAAATAAATATTTTCAACCAGACTTTTTTGACAGTAATGAATTATAGCCCAGATGACAGTACGACTGTTCCCTTCCCCACGGACACTCGTTAGTAACAACTAACTACCTCCCGAGTTTCGTCACAACCAGTTTTGTGGATTCGGTTTGAATAGCAGCCGGTATACACACCGACAGACCAACAAAACATACAAAAAGTTTGTAGTGTATTTAGCTTTAGATTTTAACTAGTAGTTTTATTATAAGTTATAGATAAAATATGTTTGTGTTGACATTTAAAAAAGCTGGTAACACATTTTTTCTTCTTCGGTATGTATGTACGTAGGTACTGTTGACAAGTACTTTTGTAGGCTTGGGGGCAGAAGGTTTAAGTATTATTTACAGCGTTTAATTAAATACTATTATTGTATAAAAGATGAAACACAGCAATAAATGCAATGATAATTGTCCAAACGATATCTACAATTAAAATGAAACAAATCACTTTAATATCAATAATATGAGATATTAGAAGACTACACAGGGAGCGTGCTTCAAAGCCATTTCAATTCGTATTTTCGCTTTTATTGGCCTGCCTACCAACTATTGTCTTTAACTATCTGGTAAAAGATTTTCATTCATTGCGAAAACTTTGTGTCTACATACTTATTGTCCAATTCCATTTATAAGTTTTTTTTTTAATAAGAAAGAGTACCTAGTTCACTGGGGCAGCATTCGGTTACATCCTTTGGTCAGTTTTAGTCTTTACTCAAAGACAACATTTCAGTGCATATAAATCAAATAATAAATCAATCGTCAGCGGAACATAATCTCAAATTCCATAGATTTTTTTTGTATAGTTAGTAGTTTTATATAGTTCAAAAAGAAAGTGTCCGCGATACAGATTTAATTTCAGAGAAAATGAATTATCAGTTTTTTACGTTTGAGCGGAATTGGCAGTAATTAATCCCGAGCAGCGTTTGTGGCAGTTGCGTTCACGTGGCGGGGAGCGGCGCCCGTCCGCACCTGTCAGAATATTAGATCGTGCCTATTAATCTGTCACCGCAAAACGCTGCGCCGCGCCGCTCCAACAATCAAAAAGCCCATTCGGTAGTAAAGTCGCGGTTTACCGTCGCTCGAACACCCGATCTCCGGCCGTAGACTAGCATCCGGCGAGCGAGCACGCCCCGCCTCCTCACACTTCACTTCCACTACCCACTACTACCTACTTTGTACACTCTCTAGATGAACTCGTGTCTTTTTTATAACACGGTACGTTATTTCACACGCGATACGCGTTAAATTAAAAATAATTGCCTCAGACCGTAATGAAGAAGCTTAATTGGTCCGAGATAATTACTTAATATTTCTTAAAAAGTTAGTTTAGACATTGAAACTTTTTGTTTCTATCTTTTAGGAGGCATTTACTAAATGACCATAATACTAAACTATTTCTAAGAAAATAAATATTTTTTAATAGCTTACATTGACAAACCACAGACCTGAGTCATCGTTTTAATAGATTGCCAGTACGTACGTACCTGCATATTATTTTATAAAGTAAAAAAGTAAAGTATCTTCACGCCCATATCCCCGATGCGGTAGGCAGAGGTACAACCAAGGCACACACAACACAAGGCTAGCCGAACAGAATAAGGTCCACAATGTGATAGGTGACAAACCTATCGCCAACCGGGCACATTTCCAATCCCGACCAACATTTTTTTTATTAGAAAATTGCAAAAATCCAATTTTCTTTTGTTGGCCGACCCGGGATTCGAACCCGGGACCTCATGCAGTCAAGTCCAACACCCGGACCGCTAGACCACAGAGGCGATAAATAAAATATAATTTTTACATAAATTTAAAATGAGTTACGAAACTATGTAATCACTTATAGCACGTCTCGCCCGGCTACATGAAAATGCTGAGGTTGCCGCTGCAGGGTCGCCGTACGTACTGTTGGCTATTGTCGATCGCGACGGACAACACCTTTACTGTAACACTGATTGCAAACATTCCTCCGTCATACGACTTCTATAAAGGGGTACACTTTAAAAGTTCTAAAAAGAAGTCCACGACAGCGATGTGCCATCTTTTAAAGTTAGCTCATTATAAAACAAAACTCATAATATGTTGTGTGCAGAAGAACTTTAAAGTAACATCAGTTTAGTGTTTTTGAGAACAATCTACATTATATAAGATTATAAGACCCTGCACTTTTTTCACATGTAGAAACGAAGTCGCGGTTTCAATTTACTGCTAGCCTGAAGTAATTAAGTTCCACGCGGACGAAGTCATGGGTGGAAGCTTGTAGTAAGATGACACAACCGTTTTCTATAAACACCATTTATGTTTTAGGTGCATCGCTTTGCTGTCACCAAACTCTTAGTAGTCCTGAAGTGTCAGTATTTGCAAGTGTGACAATAAAAACAATGTCATTATGGCGCCATAGAAAGGTGAAGGAAAGACGACGAATACCTGTCCAGGGAAGGGGGCCATAGCACTTTGTACCTTTTTAGATGCTGCCAGGCTATTCTACAGAGCGGACCCAGACCAATGCGGCCTTTATCCAAGTGACCTAAACAAACTAATCTAGTTTCTTTTTTTATTTTAATTTTTGCACTTTTTGCCTGCTCACGGTAAATTTTCAACAAATTTAAAAGAAGAAATATTTTTTCCGTATAAAAAAAGTGATTAAAGTGTTCATTCCGAGCACAGCAAAACTGCCAAAATAAATATAATACGAAAACAGCAAGGCGTGGCCGTTATATATTTGCAACTATAAACTCATTCAATACTATTATTACATGGGATGTGTTATTAAGAATAGCAGAACCACACAACAGTGAGACATCACTGCCGATATCATCTACACAACAGTGGAATATCACTATCAATGTCATCTACACAACAGTGGAACATCACTACCAAAGTAATCTACATAACAGTGAAACATTGCTGGCGTCGACATCTACACAACAGTCAAACATCGCTACCAAAGTAATCTAAGCAACAGTGAAACATTACTGCCGATGTCATCTACACAACAGTAGAGTATCATTACTGATGTAATTTACACGACAGTGAATTATCGCAACTGGTGTAATTTACACAACAGTACAACCGATGTAATTGACAATTTCAATGAATGTCAGGTAAAAGAGTTTTTTCTCAAAATTTCAAAACCCAGTTTTTTTAAATAATTTTATCATATTTCTAGCGATTACTTTTTACCTTACCTTTAGTGCTCGCCAATGCTGTATTCCGTATACAATGGATAGATACTTCGATTAACTCGCACCAACATCAAGGTGGCAATGCAGTATCATAATCTCACTTTTATATATATTGTCTTTGGTCATACCAATCAGGAAATACGCGCTGTAATCGGATGCCGATCAAAGCGTGAACGGCCAGTCGAGTTGCGCGCGGACGGAGGCTGCGGGCTGCCAGAGGTGATCTGCCCGTTCATGTATCCGCCTTTGATGTGCCGACCGCTTCGGGTAATGGGATTTTATGTTTCTTTGTAGTCATGCAGAAAAGGTTTTGCAAGCCACTTTCTAAAATGGCCAATAATATGTAAGATCTCTTTGTTATTGTGTAGGGTCGAAACTTATTCATCCCGCAAATCCGTTCATGTATGAACCAAATCCCGGCCGGTCACCGCTGATTGCACTGTCATGTTCTGCGGCCGCTGGCGCTGCAACACATCCGGAACCTTGGGGCGGCGGCGCCAGAGCCCAGAGTCGCGCGCCGCCTCCGGACCCACGTCCCGTCGGCTCGTCGAGCGCCCGACCCGACGTGATTGGAATGTTTTATTTGACCCGGGAACATATGAGGCCACTATGATGTATGTTTTCCCTTGACGTGATATTTATAGGCGTATTCGCGGATATACACGATTACACACTAACTGCAACAAATTATTACACAGTGCGTTTTAAAACGATTCGCTTGGACCGATAGAGTAATGATCGTTTGTGTGTACAACGTATATATACGTGTATACGAGCACGTAGCCAGTAACAAGAGTATAAATAGTGTGACTTGTATGGTTGTAGAAGATCTGACGGCCTGTCCGAGTTCGTTACAACTTATATAGCCTGTTTTTTAATCTCAGAGACTAAATTGACATTAGCAATGTTGTAAGTTTTTTGCGATTGAGAAATATATATAGTGTAGTGCCATTACCGGAAAATGTTAGCTAAATCTGTTACCGATTTTTATAAGTTATATTGGAAAACTGGAACTTGGGTATTTAGAACGAATATTTCAAAATTAATATGCTTCATAATTGTAGATCAAAAATGTCATTATTGGTATTTTTGCAAAACAAAATTTATAAAAAGCAACATTTGTATTTTTAAATATTAATTTTATTTTTTATTTAGATAATGTTAAATAGTTCCGTAATACTCAAAATTGTCTGATTCGTCGTCTTAACCTATAATCAACTTATTGGTCATTACCAACCGCCGACTTTTTAATACTTGGTATCCATTTAATTTAAAAGTCTTATATTTTGTAACTAACCTATTTTTATGGCAAAAGACAGAGAACAGGCAGAGGGTCCCCTGATGACCTAACCTAACCTAACTTTTGACCGCCTCGCTGGTCGAGTAGCTAGCGTACACGCCTAACTACACAGACCAACCGCGAGGCTCGGGTTCGATTCCCGACGGGGGCAGGCATTTGTAAGATGAACATTTAGATGTCTGCATTTCCAGGTCTGGGTGTTTATTAAATTTATTCTGGTATCTTTTAAGTATATGTATTAATGTCGTTGGCTAACACCCACAAGACAAGCACATAATTTGCTTACTTTGGGGTTAGATTCAATTTGTGTGACTTGTCCATGGGAAAAAAAATGTACACGACAGGCAGAACAGACGCATTTAAATTACCTACTTCGATAGATTGTCGGGTGAAAGTTTGACATAATTTACAACTCAGGAAATTGCAAAAAAACGAATTCGATTTTAATGTAATCCCAAAAAAAATTACACATAAAACATTGTGCATGTAGCTCGATCACCATTCGATTCCATCAGCAGACCTAGACTTGGTGGCATTGAGACCATCTCGGAAG
The DNA here is from genome assembly GCA_002245475.1 of Calephelis virginiensis. Lineage (NCBI taxonomy): Eukaryota > Metazoa > Arthropoda > Insecta > Lepidoptera > Riodinidae > Calephelis > Calephelis virginiensis. Next base: position 32,721 of record NJDC01009415.1, read on the forward strand.
TACCTACGCCTATTTCAATTCAAAAATAAACTTTAAAGTAACGTTCTATTTTTGATGTCAGTTCAAAGTGGCTAATAAAGTTAGGGTTGAAGTACCAAACAAATTTAGATTTTTTCGTTCTTCGCAAACCGACAATAACTTAAATTTTGAAAAATCGGTATCGGTAAAACACAGGCATCGTAATTTGTAAAATTGACATTTACAAATATGTCAATTCAGTCTCTAGGATTAAAAAACAGTCTATACGTACAATACAAATTGGCCACTAAAAATGGTTTAAATTAACGTTTAGGTGATCACAAAGACGAGGATATCGTGTCAGTAATAATTCCAGGTGAAATAAAGTCAGTAGCTTCTAAAACAAGGTTTCAGACTGCGATCACTCAACGTTTGAATAACATTTTACTGCTGTCGTGACACATTTCATTATTTTACGGTTCATCAAACGAGAATCGAACCTTCGATCCTTGCCAGAATGTTATCACGCTCTCTGCCGCTCAAACACCGAAAAATTGGGAGTGGTTTGAATGATATTTTAACGTGCAGTATTTAGAAGGGTAGGTCTGTTGCGGAAGCAGCGGTGGAAGTTATCCGCAAACGAGGTGCGCACGTACGACGTGGAGCGGCGGCCCGCGTAATGTTCGCGCGTCACGTCCCGTCAAACTTGCACAATATCGGAACCGTCCGTCACGCCGGCCGCGACATCTGCCGCTCGCGGGAAACTGCCGACAATGCAATTACTCTAAGATAATGACACTTACAACTTAGGACCCCCTCATTGCTTCATCGCGAGCGTTTTGGTAACATGAATTGTACTTTGATACTTGAAAATGTCATTATTATTTACGTTTCGAAAAAATATCTGAACAATTTGAATAAAAATAGTACGGCTTGTTCCAGAGTAGTTCCTTCAATAACGTCGTCAATCATAATTGATTTTAGCATTTCTAGAGTAGAAGGCAGCGCACAAGCACACTGTCTCCCGACTGTGGCAGTGCTCCGCGGTCGGCGCACAGTGGCCTGGACTGACAAGGTTGGGAAATAATGTATCATTTTGGTATCTAAGTATAAAATATATAATATAATATATATATTTAAACCGTTTTCATTATTTGACTTTACGGTTTTTTGAACTCGTAGTTTCGGACATATAGCCAATTCAACGTTATATGAAATGTCATGGCTTTTTAGTTCAGCAATTCGAGTATTCGAAATAAATTGAAATGTTTTATACTACTTTGCACTGTTGGCATGTCTATTACTAAATAAGTAAGTAAATACTAAACTAATAAGTAACTAAATAAGTAATAAATACTAAACTGACTGAATCAATTCAATACCTACTTATAAAAATTCTTTAAGAAATTTAAATTAATGTTTAAATTTTTCCACCGTTTTATTGTCATCGAACAAATTAAAATAATAAACATATTTTGCGCAGTTAAAAGCAGATGGCAATGAGGAAACTGCTGAAATATTAGAACATTTAATGAATAATCCACGAGATGTGAAAAGAGTAAAAACATGCATATCTGTTCGACATCGACTTAATCATTATTAAAGAATAAAGTGAAACTAGAATTATTTGTGTGCGGTAAATGTGTGCCGCAGGTCTTGCGAGTCACGGGGACGAGTGGACTTCACTTGTATATTGGATTTTGTGTCAATGTGTGCATCGCAGGGTTATTGTGAGACTATTGAGAGACAAAACAAGTAACTTTGTGTTCAAGTGTAGGCAAACAATTAAAATATATTGTAACTGTAACATGTCTATGTGAACAAAATGTGTGTCAGTACACTTTTTTCAGAAATAAAATTTCTTCTTCAAAACCAAACTATAGCGATGTTTTTTACTTAACTTATTTAAATTTTGATTTAGCAGTAGACCTAACTTTTTATATTTACAGAGATGTTTCGTTTTTAAATTCCATACAGCTGTTACTAATGTACTGTACGGGAGTGTGCTAACTGCATTAAGCTACTTGCAGCCAGAACAGGGGACACTTACAACGGGACAGGATAAAAGTACAGGCGGTCTGTGACCGACTTTAAAAAAGGAGGAGGTTCTCAATTCGACTGTATGTTTTTTTGTACGTTTGTTACGCGATCGTTAGGCCAATAGTCAACCGATTTTAATGGTTCTTTTTTAGAAAGATAAGTCATGTTTCCGAGGTGGTCCCATATTAGCGTTATCATAATTCGTAATTTATTTATTGTTACAATATAGGTACATAGCTAGCTGGTCACAAAATCCAATTTGAGCTCTATATTCTGCTGCTGCTGCTGCTACACGCGGCGGTCGCTTGTCTGTGTCTGGTTATGCACAAAAAACTAGTTGTTTGATTTGCTGTTGAGAAAGAAAATTGTTAACACATTTTCCTGAAAAATGAATCTGAATTACAGTTATTTACAGTTATTTATGTTTCTAAATACGTTGCTACATTTATTTTTTAAGCATTTATAGAAATTATTATTTATGTTTGTAAAAATGTTTTTTAACTTGATTTAAATTACTTACTTATTTATGTTTATTGCAAAAAAATTAAAGGGCGATTAAGTTTTAAACCTATCTACCGCCAACTATCACAATCTCCTTTGGTTGCAAGTCAGAAATAGCAACGGAATAACAAACTCTCCGGCAGTCAAGATATCTTAAATAGTAGTAAGTAAGTTGCAAAAAGAAGTGGAGGCTAAAATATGTTTTCTCTAACAGCAAGTCAAAAACCTAGGTACTTGCTACTGATAGTCTAAAATACGACAAATGATAGTAAGTACATAACGTTAAATTCAAACAAGGTCAATTGGATAATTACATTACCTTTTGTGCTCCATTTATGCAGAAAAAATCATAAATGCCTCAATTGTCTCAAGCGGATAGCGTGCCGATGACACTCGTTCTCGAGTTGGTTACAACTTGCGTCTCCGAGGACGGCGTATTTGTAAAAAAATAATATTGTAGGTACCTAGAACGTGGAGGAAGCAAGACAGGTCTGCACGAATCCTGACAATTGGCATTGACTATTCTCTGTTTATTGTGTGTGAAGATATATATTACGTTAGTATTTTCTTTTGTTGATACATTTTTGCATAAAAAAGTTCATGTAAGCGTATTTGAAACGGATGTCACTCGCGTCACACAATATCGTGTGCGTGAGAGGTGTCTGTGTGCATGTTTCGAGCGCACTTTGTATGTGGATTGCCTTCTGTATCTCTCTATATTTTGTGGCCTGGTGTGGAAGTAGTAATCTCGAAGCAGACATCAATGGTGAGGTAAGTATTACTCAAAATGACTTGTAGGATGTTTGTTGATAAAATTTATTTGGGAACATCTATTAAACATATTTTGCTTAAATAAATTCCACCGTGTAAAACATTTCGAAAAATCATGAAATCGCGACGCGGTACCCCAGCAAATACTTAGTTGGAGTCGGTTTTTGCAGGTTTACTGCGCTCAGTTATTATTGCAGAGGACGAAACAAATAATGACGACCACTAACATTTTGTTCATATTATGTCTGTTGTGTGTGTGATAATAGAATACATGAGCGTCAAGTTGAGAGTGTTGGTTGGTGTGTGCGAGCGGGCGAGCGACGGAGAATGCGATGCATTAGGCGGGCGCCGAAGGGTAGGACAGTTTAAAGAGGCATGACGTGTTAACCCCATTATCGGGCGGTCGGCTTAGGGCGTACTAAGCCTCGCAAACGGGCTGGATTTATGTCGTCGCCGTAACTCGCCGAACCGATCGCTTATTGACCGTCGGCTTCGCTGCTAATTACTGGGCCCCGGAATCATCTCGTACTATTCATTGCCTCTGCTTACTTTACTACTTTTTGGCATTCTTGTTTCATTTTTCATATTCTATTATGAAAGGTGTAATTTGCCAAAATGTCAACCCCCTAAAACCTGTGTTCGCACTTCGCAGTGTGTATGTTCGCTTGTATGTTGATGGAGGGAACAACAACTAGAAAATATTGATTTTTTCTCTGTAATATTAAATTAAACTATAAATTATTCCAGCACAAATTGCACAAATCGAACATAACCGCAATGTTAAGTAATTCTTTAACGTCACCGATATACCGACTGACCGATACAAACTGCGGCACAGAAACACTTGGACACTGGAACAAAGAACAATGCCATAATTGACCTGAGAAATAGTTATCGTGAATAATGATGTGAAATATCTCAAAAAATTGCTGATTTTTTGTTTTTATAAAATCACTCATTACATTTTTTTTACCAAGTCTAAAACACAGTGTATTTAATTTGCAAGTCTTGAAAAAAAATATCTAAAAAGTCATATAGAGTAGGAATCAGAATCAGAATCAGAATCAGAAAAATCTTTATTCACTTGAACCATACAAGTGGTATTTGTGCGCGTCGACATTTTTTTTTAAACTACCACCGGATCGGAATCGCGGCCACACACTGAGAAGATCCGGCGAAAGAAACTCAGCAAAGGCACAATCACAACAATAATTGTGATTATCTGTGGTACTCGGACATAAGTCTTTATAATTTGTGATCTGTATAACTAAAAATACGAATAATTTCGTAACAAATACTTATTTTTATTTGTATACCAAAAGAATTATAACTAAAAAATCGTAACACAGAGAAAAATATTCTGTATGAATATGATTAAAAGTTTGACAGTGCTGTCGCGTCGTGTCATGCGAGATTAGTTTGACACTGTTGACAGACACAGATGTTACTTTGCACTTTTCCGAGTAGGCACCTTTGGCTTCGTCTATACATATTCTACATCTGTGGTCTATACCAAAAAGTAAAGTGACTGTCCACAAAGGAGGTCTACACTGTGCCATCTCAGAATTTTGATTTTTTTCTAATTTTTGCATTTCTCACGTACTCTGATACCCTCTTACGATTACTTTTGGCTTGCGTCACACGGATACTGATTATTGCTTTTCGATTGGATTGGAAAAATAATTTTATGTAACATTAAAAAAATGTAACCTAAATTGAAAGAAAGTGTTGGTGTTAAAATACGAAAGGGCATGCTCCGCTGGTTCGGTCATGTGGAAATAATGACAGATGAAAGACTAACAAAGCAGATATACAATGCGAATGGGGATGGAGGTAGGTACCCGGGGAGACCAAGGCTGACATTCCGCGATCAGATCACTCGGATATTATCCGAGGGTGGAGTCAAGAGTCTCCAAAGCCGGCGTGTTTGTATGAGGGTAATGAACGTGAAGGAAGCCAGACAGGTTAGTCCAGGTTAGTCAGGATCGTGAGGTCTGGCACTCAATACTCTCTGCCTACGAAGTAAGGGACTTGGCGTGAAAATATGTATGTATGTGTGTATAAAGAAAATTTGAAGTAATATTCATTTAAAGTAAATAATACTACGTTAAAAACTATAGTAGTGCTTCGTATACAACACGTAAATAAAAAATCATCTGACAGGTTTTTCAATGTATGAGCGATGGGCATTGTTCTTTAATAAAACTCAGACCCAGAAATACTGACCTCTTAATGTTCATCACATAAGTGCCTGCTTCCGTCGGGAATGGAACCTGAGACTCGCGGTTGGTCGATGACGTTAGGTATGTAGGTTCTCCAACCCCTCGACCGTCCAGCATACACAAATAAATATATAGTTGTATAAAAACAAAGACACGCTTTTGTTGCAAGTTGAACTGAAAGTAGAAACGAATTTTCTATAAATTCAAATAAAACAGAGTGGTTAAGAAAATAGTAATTTAATCGTAAAAGAAGCATAAGATGTAAATTTTTACTGTAAATGTTGTGTGACTAACCAAACCAACGAACTTCTTTTCGCCTGTACTGATAGTAGGTAATAATTGGAATACTATTTTTACTTATTCTTAAACCGACTAAAAAAATTAAGACAGACAGTAATACAAAGTTGTGTTTTGCAGTTTTAGAGTATTGTTAATTAATTCCTGTTGTTGTTTAGTCTTAAAGGTGCCACATTCATAGTAACAAAGAATCGTCTTCTTAAAGGTGCCACATTCATAGTAACAGAGAATCGTCTTCTGGGTACAGCTCATGTGGTAACCCACAATCACAGCCCCCGGAACAGAGCATTCGGAGCACGAACGTTGACTACTGGCGATAAGATGTATGAACACCAGAGATCTAGTAGGTGCGTTGCTGTCTTATAGCGAGGTGCTAGGCCAAATCGTATAAGTCTACCGGCTAATCTTCCCTCCGGATAGGGACATGGTGCTGTTACAATGGCAGCCGGAACAAGTAAAGCGACGTATCGCTACCCGGACAAGTTGTAGCTCGGTATTCTTGTCGGTTAAATGACCCATCTAACCTAAGCTCACCTCTTACGAGCTGCCTAAAAACTAAAAGCTGGGTTTACTTCAAAACCATGATAGGTATTACCTAATAAAAAAAAATTAAGTCAATGGCAGTTTTGCACAAAATTATATATTTGAGATTTATAACTTATTTATTTGCATTATATGATATTTATATCATACATAATAAAAAGAAATTCAATGGAAATTACCTATAATATATCGATTTTAAAATATTATATTCTGCATTGTGGTGTCATGATATTTTAAAATTTCCACAAATTTATGATCACATACTATTTTAATTCATTGTAAACTACAAATATACCTATATGTAGTATACAGACTGACTATACCTCTTCGAGGTTATAGGCGTGAAGATATATTAATACATTTTTTTCTATACCATTTAATGATTTAATTTCACTGTATGTACCGTATACCACCTATTATTTCAGTGCCTATTGCCTAATGCATTTCTTCAGAAGGTATTTTACCATCGCAACGTAATCATCAAGTAAAAAAAATATTGTAATACTATTATTGTTATTAAAATAATAACTCTGGAAGCTCCGTGTTAAACTACTAAAGTGTCATCAACCTCTTGAGACAGCAGAGCCAAAGGTTAAAATTAAAGGTTAAACACAGTTTTATACGATCTATCACTATTTTTTTTCTTATATTATAAAATAAGTTAACATTTACGAGTAAATAGAAATAGAAACATGCTAATAGGGTTATCATCAACTCTCGCTAGTTTACCCTTGCATTGGTTGGTAAACCCGCGGGATTCTAAAATTTAGAAAAGTATAAAGTTTACTAGGTACACCTCCCTACCGCACTCTCTGCTGCTCTACCTTGTGCCAACAGGCCAATTCAACACGAACTATAGTTTGTTGTACTTAATATATTATTTTAATGTCTCCAATTAGAATAATTATTAAATGTTCGGGGAGATTCATTCAATGGTGCTACATGGGGCTACGTGGGGGTGGGGCTACGTGGGGCTACGTGGGCTACATGGGGCTTCGTGCGGCTACGCGAGGCTACGCGGGGCTGCAAGCCGCTGCGCTAATCCCCGATCCCCGGAAGCCCATACGTTTCACGCCTTTATATTACATTAATTTAAATGTTGGCCGGCGGATCCCCTCTCCCTTGACATTTGGATGTTGCAGACGCGTACTGCGCGAACACAATCTATGATCCGGATTCTCATCAGTCGTCAATTTCGATATCATTGTAAACTTTCTAAATAGAACTAAATCGACAAAGGTGATACTCAGCACAAAAATTGAGAATTGCTTGTCAGATCGGGAATCTCATTTTAAATATATTCTCTAAAACTTATAAAGGTTTTCAAGAAGATAAAATCTGGAAAAGAGCAAGGCAAATGGAAAAAACAACACAATAATAAACTGTTAGTAGCTGGTAATGTGAAAGTAGCAAAATATGACCTGCTGTCGAAGTAAAACGCCTATATCATGTTCTAGAAAAGTCCAAAATGTCAAGTTGTCCACATAGTTGTGTCAAGGAATGACTAATTTTAGCCTAAAGCTCACAAGGGAAACAATGAGAGAAGCTTTTTGATATTCTTCCGTCACACAATAAAATTGTAATCTCAATATATGTTAAACAATTTGGAAGATAATATGTAGCTCAGATTAACTAATAGTATGATATAGTCAAATGTACAGCATATTAATATTTTATGTGTATAAATTAAAATTATGATTAAATGTCGTATTTGTAGGTAATTAAATAATTTCCAGCATTACGCGGCAATAAGTAATAACAATAATCCTTTCCGCGTTATATCGCGGGGCTATCGCGAGTATATCTTGGGAGTTTTGGGTTAAGAAAGAGAGTCGAAAATAAGAACAGAATTTAGACATGCTTTTTACTGGCATTACTTGTGGGCTTTCTTCACCCCGCCTCAAGGTATCGCCAATAGTAAGGCTCAGGTAGTCGAGGTCAGTTTTCATAATAATTTGAGATACTTATTTTAGTGTAATTAAAATATTTTATAACAAGGTGAATTCAATATTTTCATTTGCTGTGTGTGGTGGATATCTTTAAAACGTTTTTAAAAATCAGGATACTTACTTGAAAGCTTATGACGTCAGCAAATGATTTAATGAAGTTATTAATGTGTCAATACCTTAGAAAAGTATTTTTCATGTTTGACAAGTCAACATTTTTAATTTTGGAGGGTTTTTTTTTGTAAGGCAATCAGCCATTAAATTCATTTGTCCACTTAGTGACTTATTAAAAACGTAGTGTTAAATGTTAATAAGAGTGATGACAGTCAAATTCACATTGCTTCAAAATAGTAGCAGCACAACATATTTTATTTCATCCCTTAATATAATTCGTTTTTTATTATTTAAAAAACAGTCTTTAAAAGTCTAAATCTTATTTATTTTGTTTAATCATGTTAAAAATACAAAACGTTACAGTAAATATTTTATTACTAATAATTCATTATTCTTGTTATACAGAGTTTTCAATTAATTAGGCGCATTTTAGAGGTTCTTTAGCAAGGGTTCTAGGAGTAGATATTTTCGAAATCTAGGTATTACCATTTAAAGTTTACTACTTCTTTAATGCTAGTGACATTTGACGACGACACAGTGGATGGTTATATTTTTCATAGTTTCTTAAGATACATTGGTAGTAGATCAATTTCGATCACTAGTGGTGTCATATAATTCAAATGAAGCTCATTTATATTTTTTACAAAAAAAAGCGCATTTGCTTTTTCAGTTTTTGATTATTAGAATGAGACGGAAACCATATTCTTCGAAATGGAGTTAGATGATTATCAAAAGTGAATAATACCAATGTGTACGTTATTAATGTGTACATACATATATGTACATTTATTTACAAATTTATTGTAAGTTTTTTTTTTATTATTGAATATAAACCCAACAAAGTAATCAAATGATATGGTTGTGTTAGGGGGTTAGCCAACGATAATGATACTTAGCAATACACTATGTAAGTATTGTTACTGTACAAGTACAGTTCACGCCTGCTGTCATGTTGATGATGACTTGTTGTACGTCCACTAGTACGCTCGCCCCATTCTGCTCGGGATGGACCAACACGGGGTAATAATTTTGCATCGGTATCTCATTGCCATCTATCGTATGTGTGTACTAAGATTCCATTGGCAACGGAGACAACTTTTTTGCCATGAGCATGGATTGCTGGAATGTATTGCTGGGATGTATTGCTGGAATATTTTGCTGGCTCTGAGTGCAGTGTGCTAAGACCCCTCATTTGGAATTAGAATCCATAACCTTGTCATTTCCTCAGACTCCAAACATTGATTAGTACCAATGTTGAGGAAAGCTACATTTTTGGTCTGAGCCGACAGTAATGAACATGATCATGACTTCCGTTAACCATTACTGAACGTCACTGTCTTCATCGTTTGTTGAGTGAGTTTGGAACGTGTAGAAGCAAAGGCCACTGCCGCTGTTTCTGAACTAAATATTAAGGTCCTGTTGAGTCCTTTTGACTTTTGATTTTATAAATACCAAGATCCAGAAATGCAGACATCTAAATGTTCATTACCCAAATGTCTGCCCCCGTCGGGAACGGAAACCGAGTCTCGCGCAATAGGCGTGTACGCTTACCCCTCGACTAACGAGGCGGTAGTTGGTGCTACAGCAGTAATCTTTACTTAGTCTGATATGTAATTGATAGTTAAACCAATAACTAGCAAATGAAGCAAGATCGAGACTAAAACAGTCTCACACAATTAGCATTTAGGTGTCAGTCGGTAATGTTGCCAGGGCGGCCGGGGCGGCCGGGGCGGCCGGGGCAGCCGCGGGAGAGGTGTCGGATTACGTCTGTCGACACACCTGGATACCGCTCGACAAACCGACGTAATTACTCACCGTAAGCCATCGAGACGCGAACGAAAATATTTACAGAGCGTGAAGCGCTAAGTTATTGCTCTATAATCGGATAAACGGAGATCACTCGCTCGACAATTGCGTTATCGTCGCTGTAAAGCGTTCGCGAGTCGCCGCTTTACGAGGGCAGGCGCCGGGGGCACGCAAACATAAAAATTCTCTATCGGGACTAATAGGAGCGAAACAAATAAAAGGATACGTAAATACAAGCGTTGGATAAATTCCGGCGGGGCTCGAGTGCGCGTAAATCCGCGCGATTTGTATCTGTGACAGGGGAGCGGGCCCACCCCCCGCCCCGCGCCGTCCCCCCGCGCCGCTCTCTCCCTCGCAATTAATTTGACAGATAATATTTGTACCGCAACTACAGTAATCGTTCTTTGGAAAATTAATTTAAACCAACATTTGTTGAAAACAAAATGAGTAGGTAGACAAGTAGGTGTATACTAGGTACTAAACATTGATCGGTCGCCGCCTAGGGATGCTGCATCAACTAAATAGGTAGGTATCATGTACAACCTACCCAGAAGGACAAAAATGGAGAAAAATCTGTGGTGTTGTTTTTTGGAACATATTTTCTCTGAAATTCTATTCTTATATTCGGTATTTTACTGGAATTGTATCTAGGTACTTAAGTAATGGTTAGGTAGGTAGTAGGTACTCTAGAGGTTGCACTACGATGCAAACTTTACTAGCTGTAGCCAAAAGAATAATATATTTTAAAAATAAATTAATTAAAAAAAGATTAAATATAAAATAACAATGATCGGAAAAATAGAAAATTGCAAAAGAAGTACCCACATAAAGAATTTATAAAATACGCACTATTTGATCAACTAATGTTTTTTTTTTTTCATTATAAAAATTAATGAATTACCACAATCAAGTGTTACACTGCCTGCAAGGAAAACTTCTCTGTCGGACCATGTCTAGTCGCCTATTGGGAGTGGCCCTTAAAGTATGATAATATTATGAATTTATTATTTGAGTTTAAAATTCATTCATTTTCTTATTTCAAAATGTAAACAATAAAAAAAAATATATGTCAAAGTTATTGCAAATCTCAATTTCTGGAAGTGCCTAACCTTAATTCAGAGCTAATTTGATTTAGAAGTATTTATATGAGGCTGTCGAAGCTTCCTGTTTCCCTCACGTAATAGATGCCAGACTGTCGATAGGTTGAATGTTAGTAAACACTCTACGGATTTGTCAAGTACGCACTATAGTGCGTAATGGCCACCCTTATGTCCCCGTGTCTGAATGTAAATATAATTGAACAGTATAATTGATGGATGTCGTGAACTCCGGCCGCGCCGCTCACGTCTATGCAAATGATATTAAATTAGAAACGCTTAACAACAACTGTGCCGCCGCGGCGAGACCAAAGAGGTGCAATTACACCAATCAAATTCAAATCGTGGTGCAGTAATGGCTGCCATGGCGACGCGCGTCCCGGCTCGCGCGATACTGACGACGCGCCATTAGCCGGAGTCGCCGACATCCGGCCGGCCTGCGAACAGCTCGGAAACTGTCATACTTTTTTTAGATCACGTTACTTTTACCTACCTACCTACCTACTGAACAAGATTCGATGCTTACATAAATTGGTATTTCCCTGTGTGTATGTATCAGTGTTGTGGTCCTCGTAACCGGTGCCTATATCACATTAGGACCGCTGAGGCAGTCCAGAAAATGGTATTTATTTCGGTTCGGTATTTCTAAGTAGATACGATTGTAAATACTGTATTAACGATTTTTCCCAACACGAAGCTCTGAAATAAGGTTAGTACCTAAGTACCCAGTGTACGTGGGTACGTGGGTATGTGGGTACGTGGGTACGTGGGCGGCGTGTACGTTGCAGCACAGGACAGGTCCAAGTCGACAAACTCTGTCTAGGCGACGGCGACGTACCGCAAGAGGCAACAGGGCGCCCTTTGCCTCTCTAAATAAAAGAAAATTGATTACGTGTAAAAAAAGTAAGTAGGTACATGTAATTGATTTCTTATGATCTTAATACAATTTTTTAACCATAAGTCCAGGCCGTTACGCATGTAATCTGCGCCGTAGGCCAAGGACCTGGCGGCGCTCGAGGCCAGACTTCGATCTCCAACAGTTATCCGTTTGACGAACAATACTTGGATAAAGGTGTTACTTAACAATGTTCCTGTGTATGTTTACCACCTGCAGACATTTGTGGCTCAAGGCCCGCGTTAATAGCAAATAATTATTACTTACTATGGGTACCTACCTACATAATTTTGATCACTTTAAGATTAGGTTCAATTCCTGTAGTTTGTCCAAATCAGTATATACCTGTATTTATTTTTATTTGTGTGTTCACACGTGCATGGAACATTCTAGCTTAATAGGGAACCGGAAAGTGAATAAAATCCAACTTCCAACATTCGACCCTGACACAAACTTGCACAATGGGCCTGACATCCCCCCTCGGGACAGCGAGGCACCTGTAATACCAGTGGCCACGGTTATCTCTTCCCATCAGGAGAGCCATGTACTGGTTCGCTTACCTTTTACATAAAAAACATACATAATATATAAATACATATGATCGATATCTTATAATTAAGCCTTTAATAAAAAGTATATTCACGCCCGTATTCCCGAGATAGTAGGCAGAGGCACAAGCAAATATATAATATAATAATCATACAAAACGTACACAACCTACGAGTAGCCGAAGACACTAACAGTTTCCCCGTTTTGTTCCGGGTCCTCTGCCGTGTTACCTGGCCGTTCGTAAGAGGCCAACAAAAGCGTTACGGGCTAACAACAAGACCCGCTGCCAGTCGAGTGGTGTGCAGCAACTTGCCTGTTCCTGCCGCTGTAATGGCACTGTCTTGTTGCGGTCCGGACAGGTGGCTCAACACCCCGGCCACAAGGCAGCGACGCACCTACAACATCTATAGACTGCGTTTATCTCTTCCCATCAGGAGAGCCGCGTGATTATTTGCTGTATTTTGTCATTAAAATAAAAAAATAAAACAGCCGATTTCCGAAATGGCAACCAATTACCATTTACGATTTATGTCTTAGTAACAGTTGTTTAGCGCCAGTTCTCGCTTTTCTTTGACTACAAAATGACAAAAGTTCTATTAGCTGATCTGTCAAGTTGACCGACTAATACATCGCCAATACATTTTGTATAAACAATACACACGTACTGATTCACCAGTAATTTTACTAAAAGGTATGTTTTTTATTTAAAAACATGGCATTTAAAAAAACTACAAACTTGCAAATTTCATTTTTTTTAAATAGTAGGTTTAGATGTATAAACTGAGCTAGTAGGTAATTAAAAAATGGTATCATACAGTAACTGTTCAGTAGCGACTGCAACAGTCGAAGGAATGTGACGCACCCACTAACGCCCACCTCCGCCTAATACATAATTAACTCTATTTCGTGCAAATACAGTTAATTTAACAAAATAATACTGTTGCAGAATATTTAGTTTAAAATAAAGATTTTGTAAAATTAGGCGTTAGTTTTTTTTTAGGTTTTGGCAATCTCGTTAGTATTTTGCCATTAGTCAAGTAGAAATTTGCATTAAATTTTATATCAATTATAATTAGTCATCAGTCATGTCAGGCTCTTGGGTAAAGCGGTGGCCTTTTTAAACAAGCTCATGTAATGAGATTTGGTGGCAACGAGGAAATATACGATACGCTTATTTCTTCATGATTATTTCATTTGTGCACTTTCACTGAACAAAATTGTACAAAATGCCACCAAAATTGATTAATTTCACTCAATATTAACACGAAATTCAATAATTATGATTCTCGATGGCGCCAAAACTCCCTCTAGGTTGTGTATAATATTTATTATAAGTGTGTTTGTGTGTGTAATGAATTGTGTGTTGTGTGTGTTCGTGTGTGTTGTGTATACATGTGTGTATGTGAACGCGTGCCAATGTGTTTTAGAATGACAAATAGAAAAAATAAAGAGAAAAGGTTTGATTTCTCATATCAGTTCTCATTTTTTTTATTGCAACTTCTTACGTAGTAGTTTCACACTCTGTGGTCGACACTGACAGTTGTCATTATATGACGCTGATATTGTTTTTACTTAGGTAGTGGATGGACAGTTACTTTACTCTTTGGGTAGAGGTAGGTAGGGGCACAACCAGGGCACCCACGACTAGCCGAGACACTAAATTCCCACAATGTGTTAGGTGGCAAGCCTATTGTCAAACGGGCACATTTCCAAACCCGAGCAACTTTTTTTATTAGAAAAATGTAAAAACCACATTTTCTTTTTGTTGCCCGACCCAGGAGTCGAACCCGGGTCCTCATGAAGTTGAGGCCAACACCCGGACCGCCGAACAACTTACTTTTTTTGAAAAAAGATATAGCTTTATCATAGACAGAAAAAAATAACATTACACACACATACATTACGTAAAACGATATGTGTGAGTGTATATCTCAAAATAATCATTGATTTGCTGAAATATGACTTTGATCAAATCTTTCAGATACCCGAGGCATGTTAAACATCTTCTGTCATAACGGTACGCGGTTGCTGCTCTGTTTGTCTTTCGGTTCTTTCGGAATTGACGGTTAGTTCCGTAATGAAATAAATGGCAACCCTATCGCCGACCGAGGCCAGAGCATGCCAGGCAACGTTGGTTTTTGTTAGGAAATTAAAAAAATATATTTTTTTATTGTTTGTAGATTCTAAATCGCTCAAATCTATCTTTAGGACTACGAAATGTATAATTTTTTTACAAATACGTCTCCCGCTGTCACGTTCGCACGTCCAATGCATAATAAGGAACATTGTAATAATATTAAATCAGACAATTACATAAAAAGTTCGTTCATAAGTAGGTACATTGAGATGTTATGACTTTAGGTAAAGGCGAATTTCAATCTGTATCCGCTGGCCCTTAAACAATATGAAAGGTTGTAAGCAATCTACTCCGTGATATAATAATGTTAGTAAAGACAAAGGGCGACCCCTCGCGGCGGCTGCGGGCGGACGGCGAGACCGGAAGTATTGTGTGCTCCGCGAGGAATGCCGCCGCATTTTTCTGGTAAGAGCCGAATCGCAAACTGCGTTAAAATGATTTAACTCCCCTCAGATAGCGGCCCGCAGCGCCGTCCGCGCCGGCCCGGGGCTCGCCGGCTAATAAACGCTTATCAACACCCTCATTATCACACCCTTAACATCGCTTTAATGTCTTGCTCTTGAACAAAACATATTTAATCACATTTTTTCCTTGAAAGCGGGAACTTTTTAAATTTCATAAATTCTTAAGAGGCGGAAAGTGAAGACGTCGTAGATGAGCGCGGATAAAACTTGTTTTCGTCACCCCCAACCCGGCCCAAAACGGCCGCCGCGCCGCGCCGAACATTTACACTTGCTTTGGTACCGGTGTACCTATTGTTACTTTTTGTTACTTACCTACTTTATTAAAACTCACCTTTTATTAACTCGACTTTGATTTATGGACAAATATAATAAGTGTTAGTGTTTCAGACGATAAGTATTTTAAACAATATTGTTGGAAATGTTCAGCAGAGTAGTCGCAGGTGCCACACTATATTATTACGTTCAAAGAATGTCATAAAGTTGGACCCAATAGGCTGGGCCGGAGGTCCCGACCGTTGCCGAGCTGATCTTTTAAGCCCCATTTCACGGCGTTCCGCGATACTAAATAACGCTTTAACATGTCATAAATTCAGAAACTATCCTTCGGTGACATCTCGACTTATAGACCTTTGAACACAAGTTTAATAAAGCAGAATTAGGGTGGTGACGGCTCTCGAGTGTGAGCTGGCGGCCTCACCACTCGCCTGTAGGTTAGGTTAGGTTACTCTTTGTTTTTTTTGTTCAGTGGTACAAAATGCCAAATATCCGATTCCTATTACTAATCTTCCAGCGATCAAAACTCAAGAGTAGCCCCACTGATCTTATCCTTCGCGAAGTGTTTTGTCCTTTTTTAGTACTATTTTTACATAATGATGTGATAAACAGTCTTCTATAATTTTAAAATAGTTCCTTATTTAAAAACGAAAACGGCCAGATTTTTGCTTGCTTAATTATATTTAAGTAAGTTCACCGAATAGGTACCAGCACTTCTATTCGAATCTTATGGCGGCAGGATTACACGAGACAGTGTGATCGAGTTCCACAGTCAACTGTCTACGACACTGCCGTTAGGAGGACAGATCAGGGTGTGTAGTAGCGGACACAATACATTTGTCAGACATTCTGAACTGTTGGTGTGGAATTGGAACCAAATAAGAAAAACGAAAGATATTTTGTAACGGAGAGTAGCTTGTGTATGAGTGCAGCGAAGTAGAAGTCGTATGACGGAGGAATGTTTGCAATCAGTGTTACAGTAAAGTGTTGTTGTCCGTCGCGATCGACAATAGCCAACAGTACGTACGGCGACCCTGCAGCGGCAACCTCAGCATTTTCATGTAGCCGGGCGAGACGTGCTATAAGTGATTACATAGTTTCGTAACTCATTTTAAATTTATGTAAAAATTATATTTTATTTATCGCCTCTGTGGTCTAGCGGTCCGGGTGTTGGACTTGACTGCATGAGGTCCCGGGTTCGAATCCCGGGTCGGCCAACAAAAGAAAATTGGATTTTTCCAATTCCAAGAAAATTTCCAAGAAAATTGGATTTATCCAATTTTCTAATAAGATAAATGTTGGTCGGGATTGGAAATGTGCCCGGTTGGCGATAGGTTTGCCACCTATCACATTGTGGGACTTAGTGTCTTCGTCTAGTCGTGGGTGCCCTGGTTGTGCCTCTGCCTACCTCTTCGGGGATATGGACGTGAAGATACTTACTTTTTTACTTACTTTAACAGGTTTCATCAAAATCGATGAAGTTCGCAAAATAAGTATTTAAATGGATGCATTCGCAGTTTTAAGTAAGAAAGCTAAAAACTCGGCTATTTATCAGCGATACCTAATATTTATTTCCAAAATGTCTACTTAGTTAGGTATAGCAACATTCCAAAAGTTATAAAATAACTATGTTGAATTATCAGTTCAGTTAAAGTTAAAAATGAGAGCAAGAATTGTGTAATTTTCAAAAGGTGGAGTAACAAGTGATCTGCGAGTCCCTCTCACCGCTAACCTCTTGTGAAACGTACATAATATGTTACAAAGAGTATACAAATACTACGTAATAAGAGGCGGGACTTACATAGATACATAGCAAACACGAATTTGTGTAAAGTTTACTTGAAAAAATATTTTTATAAGGCAAGGATATAAGGCAACTAGTATCATATGATTTGGGCGAATAAAAAACATAGCAAACTTATTTTTTTATATGAAAGTTGCGCCAAACTGGCGAGCGAGTTTGGTGCACGGAGAAATTTTTTTTTCAGATTCTGACAACGATAAAGTAGCAAATAATATTAGTGACGGGCATTCAAAAAGGTTTCTAACCGAAATGGCAACCGAACCGAACAAGGTATGATTCCGTAATATGTAATTTTCAAATTAGTACACATTTTTAAATTATTTACAAATATTATCTTACCTGCAGTAAATTTGTCTTTAACCGTAGCATGATTTACAGTATAATGAGGCCATTCAAAATAATTAATTAAATTGTTAGACAGTTTTCAGAAGATCTAATAAAGAAGTATTTAAGTTTTCACATTCAATTTACTTCGTATCGAACTACGGCTGCACTCAGAGACGTCAGATAACATTTAGTCTATCAACAAGTTTCTATTTCATATGTAAAATATTAACTTATAACAAGTCAAATGGTATTAAAAATATGTGCTGTGGCTGTTATTAAATTCGTCAAATAAATTTTCGAAAATTATAATAAATTCTCAAAATTTTGCCTTTAACTTAGCTGTATGGGTATTGTAAAAAAACATCAATTGTTTCGAACAAATGCTGAAATAAGAATTACACACTTCAGAAATAGTGAGAAACTACATGTGCCTAATCAAACACTCAATAATTACAAAAATAATGTACATTGCATGTCTATTTGTATCGTATAACCTAATTCCTGGTAATCTGAAATTACTTCTAGTAAAAGTATTTCGATCCTATCTTATCAGAGTTCATAGAAAACTGTACACAATAAAAATTAAATAATATGTTCAATTAAAATTGGCGCGAAATGGCCGCCGTGCGCCCGCGGGTCACAGCAATGCGTGTGTCGGGAGTACATTCACTAACTCCAATCGTAATATTTTTTAAGAACTATTTTAAATTAATCTTTAAATAAAAGTATATATTACAACTCAACAATAATATCTAATGCATACTTTAGTTTTAACTTTAACTTCCATATTTCAAAACATGGCTAGTACCTGTATCGGATTTATTTATCCCTTTATATTATGCTTGGCCGTTTCGCTGGGCGCAAACGCAAGGGTGTACGTATAATGTCATCTGATTGTTACCATTATATTACGTTAAGTTAGTATGACATTACAACAGTTGCTAGTGTCATAAAACGTGTACGAGCGTATATTAATTACTTGGTCAACGCATCTTCTTCAACTATAGGGTGCAAACTTTTTGCAATTCTAGCTTTTAGGCTTAGACCTCTTGGAATGAGTAGGTAGGTATTTGTGCTCTCCAATGTAATCAGCGGACCCGGGATCCGGATCAACACAGAGAAAGTAACGAGATAGTAATTAATTGCATTTAGGTATGTAAGGTTTTTATCTATCTGTTCCATAGATTGCGTGCTCTCTTTGCTTCTCTTGTCCCTTTCCACATTTAGCCTAGCATATGGGCCACAGTCCACAACACACCAATACCATTTACTGTCTTGTTTTGTCGCTTTGTAATACTATCTGCAAAAAATTACACAAAAAGGTTATAACTAAGTATAATTGTCAAATCAAATTTAATGTAAAGATGTAATATGACTTAACTTTAAAATGAAATTGCCTATTACGAGAGTAAATGTTGAGAGTGTGTTTATACACGAATCAGAAGTCACAGGTCGCAGATGCGTACGTGCTTGCATGCCTGCGTGCTTGCGTGTACTACAGTTTGTCAAGTGATCTTTTGAACGTAGTCATCCCCTGTTTGAACTTAAAATTAAGAGATAGCAAACAGTATCGTCGCAGGGAAAAAATAAAAGGGTGTCGCGGGCGAAGTGGCTCCCGCTACTTGTGCTCGGAACAACGGCAAAAGAACAAAATTGAATAATAAATGAAATAATTTATGGCATATTTATCATTTCGCAAATACTCTGTTACCTTAATGAAACGTTTTATCAAATATTTTACCTTTTAAATTGTTCGTTTAATTTCAAGAACCGCGATCTGCTAATTAGGTACGAGGCACCAACTCGACAGTCATGCAATCAGCCATACATTCCTTCTTGTAATCTTTCGGGGGAGGGGATGTGAGGTCCCATCGCACGGAAGCCTGTGTTGCCACCGTGACGAGTGACGTAGATGAGTATCGCGACGGGTGGACGCTCCCATTAAGCCGGGGCGAGGATCCGTAAATCACTCGGGATCAGCGGACGGTATCGCTGTTGTCTGTCACATCCTCTCGTCCCGCATCACCGACACACAACCCTTACCATCGTTAGTATTACAGAGCAAGTTGCCAGTTCGATAAGGATGTTCAGTAGGTTGCCATGTCGACAGCCCCGTGGGCTCTTTTTTGAGTCCCGACGGCCAGCTATATTTTGTATGACGTTCATTCTTTTTTATGATTTGAAATGCAAACAAGCACACGGACTTTTTACCAGGTGCCTGGCAGGAAGGCAGATGGAAGAAGCCCGGGCCACTACGGAGCATAACTCTAGCCCCGTATAGTATTGTATCCATATAAGTATTCCTATGCACCAGATACAGTACCTTCGACTGACACCCATACATTTGTGCTAAATTCAATTTGTGTAATTTGTCGAAATATATTCATGTAATGTTACTAACGTCCGATCGATGTAATTACGAGGATTGATTCAAAAGTTCGTGGCCTAACTAAGGAAACTAAATATATTAAATAAAAAAATAGTTTTATTTTTCAAAGTAATCACCGTTTATTGCAATGCAAACTAAATGCAAACTCAATCTTTCCTGCAACTTATTTATACATTCAAAAAAATAATTCCTTTGAGGTCCTGAAGATACTCGTCTACTGCAGCTGATGCCTCCTCATTTGACTAAAATTTCGATCCACCTAAATGTTTTTTTTTAATTTGGAATTAGGTAGTAATCTGACGGAGCTAAATCTAGCGAGCAAGTAGGATGGGGCAACAATTCGTGGTCACGGTTATGAATTTCAGCCATTGACTCTGCGGAGGTGTGAACACGAGCATTATCCTGGTGAAACTAAAGTGTTTTTACGGATTATTCCTGGACGTTTTCTTTTAATTATTGCTCATAATTGTCTCAGGAGGTTACAATAGTATGTAGAATTTATTGTTTCGCCTTTTGGTAAATAATCTACTAAAATAACCCCTCCCGCATCCCAAAAAACTGACGTCATAACTTTGTTAGTCGACAGAACTGTCTTCGCCTTCTTAGGGGTCATTGAATCAGATCTCTTCCAGTGTTTGGACTGTTGTTGCAACTCGGGAGTATAATGATGGACCGATCTTTCAACCATTGTTATAGCACGTGTCAAAAAATAATTTGATCATCCGGGCTGATTTATAGGATATCTAACCCAGAAAAGACCTCTGGTGATAATAAAAGGTATGCCAGACTGCCTTTTCTGGGTAAGATATCATAAAAATCAGCCAGAGTGATCAAAGATTGTCAACCGGTATTGTACACGTCTGGATCTTTAAAACACCTTCTGTTCTATAAAAAAACAAGGATATCGAAAATAGCGCGTAGTGGTGTCTATAGGTTGGAGTGTGAGAGATGTAAGGCTGAGTATGTTGGACAGACAGGAAGGTCTTTTTCAGTAAGAAAAAAAAACACATAAAAACTTGGCGTTCCGGTAAAGGGGAGACTACATTTGGCAAACATCTGAGGGACGAAGGTCATGTATTTAATCCAACAAAAATGTAACGGTCCTAAATTATTGTAATAAAGGTAGATGGCTAAATGCTTTAGAAGCCTTAGAAATTAATGAAAAAAAATAATCCACAATTATTGAATGACCAAAAGGAAATAAACACATCCCCCTATTAAAATTTATCTAGTAATTAAATATAATCTAATCAGTAATATGATTTTTGCCATAAATTCAATTAACAATGTTTCAATCGTATTATTATTATTATCGCTTTATTGAATGCTTACTGCTTATTTTATGTTGACATACCCTTTATTGTTTATTTTTTTTTTGTAATTAATTTTTAATTTCTAATAATTTAATTTAACTTTTAATAATTAATTATACAATTAGTTAGTTATTTTTCATTGTGACATTTACATTTAATTTAATATAACTTTTTTTTTTATTTTGACTTGGACACACTTTTTTCTTTTTTTTTTTAATTAACTGACTCAAGCATATAAAACGTCGGCGCCACCACATTAGTTCATCAAAAAAACTAGAATAATTAAGTTAAATAATTTGATGATGTCCAGAAAATTAGTTTATAAACCATCAGTTGATTACTTTGAGTTTATTGCGATGTGAAATTAAGTTTATCATTGTTATTTCAATACTTAGCCTAACGACTTGTAAACACGTGGACGTGCGCCAAGCCCTATAAATACGTCCGCACTGTAGGCGATAAGGCATTAACAATTCAGACGCCGATCGCAGCGCAGTAAGAACCTCTCTGGGACGTCCTTACGCTGCCCATTAAATAAACGGAGTTTAAAAGCGCTTGTGAAGTTTTTTTTAGAAGACTCAAAATGAGTCATCATCACGCAAACAACAATTGTGGCGTCAGTAATGCTGACGTCACACTTTTTATAAACACTACGTATGGCCATCTCTTCCGTCATATATAATTAAGTTTTACATATGTATAAAACAGCAAATTTAATTTAGTAATTAATTAATAATGTGGAGGTAATTGACATGTTATTTATTATGATTTTCTCAAATAGTATTAATTTCCCAATTCAGTGGGGAAAAATCAATAGCTAGCAACACCGTTGTATAAAGTATTAAAGTTTTTTGTATCTACCCAATATGGAATGAATTTATGTTTATAAATCAAAAATATTGTTTAGTAGTTTAAGTTCTAGTTCTAATGATGCTGTCATAAGTGAAACCTATTAGGTATAGGTAGGCTATTTATAAAACAATAAATTATAAGTGATACTTAAAACAGTACAAGTGTTTCTTCATTTAAAAATATGAATATTTGGAAGTTTTACCAAGCGCCGACGATGGAAAATATCAAAATATAATAGGTATTATTATCATAGTTTGATTATTATTATTATTATTAAATACCTTGTCACTGATTTTCCTTCGGTGAGACCTCGTAATCATACCCCTAAAAGAAAAGAGTCACTCTACGGGGGCAGAGTTCGGCAAACAGGTATTGTACCTACTCGTACCTACTTGTAGGGGTGCTACAAGTTTGACGTGTCTGTGTGTATGCTTATGTAGTTTTTCAGCGGATGGACGGATATTGGTGCGTTTTTTTTTTATTTGAGTACTGACATGATCGAAATAGTTCTTATCTACAGTTTATAGTGATCTCTTCGGGCGTTCAATCGCAACTCATTCGTAAGCATCTGAATGGATTTTCGGCGCATTATAGGCATTTATTTCACTTTAAGCATATTTGAGATTTAACAGATGAAACACTTACCTACGAGTTCTGATACATCTGAGCTAGTCTGATGATGGAGCTCTAAGATAAGAGACGTAACTCTGGAATGCCTACTGGTCAAACGATCGAGTTTAAATTCGTCCGATTCGCCTTAACTAATCTAATCTGTTTATATTTTCTGATGTCGAGGACTTGATGAATGAACTGGAAGGTTGCTGATGGACGATAATTTAATCTTTGTAGTTCTCTTCAAGTAAATTAAAAAGAGAGTTTTGTAATTACCTTTTACCTGCTTTTTTTGTCACTTAGGTCGTTGCGAAACTGTCGCAGATTATAATATGATATGAAAACAGATATAAGTTAAAGCCAAATAAAATTAAACTTACGTTTCCGAAAATTTTATTATTTGCAATCTGGAATTTCTATTTAAAACTTAAAATAACCGACCGCATCAACATTAACAACAGATGAAAATTTTAGAACGAAAGAGTCACCATCTATCAATTTCGTCTCACATAAATAACGGCACGTTAGGTTCGACGCATTTATTTTATAAATGATACCAAATGTTTTTTAAAGTATTTTATAGAAAAAAATATTTTTTAGATACTAAACAAAAGAATTTAACTATAATATGCAAAATCCTTTCCAAAGAAGTATTTTAAATACAAGATAAAAATACATATTTTGTATCTTGTATCTGTATTTCAAATATTTGTATCTTATATAAGTTACGTAACTGATTATTAAAATAGATTTATAATTCGTATCAAAACGTCTACTTGTACCAATTAAAGCCAGGGCTAGGAGGAGCTCCGAAGCCGGTTGATTTAAAACAATTCTACGCCTACCAGATGTAGGCGTAGAATAAAAAGGGTAAAAACTGCACATTGCACATGTTTAAAAAATGGATGTAGATGTCTAAAAATTGGCTGCAAAATACATTTTTAACATTTTTACAATTTTGGCATGTTCATTTGTGCAAGTCCATCTGCGAAGCCGAATTTACGAGACCAATCGTAACGAGATTTGGTAGGTAATTATTTAATGCTCCAAAGAAGGTTAGTGGCTACTTTTTGTCCGGTTTATTAAAAAAGTTCCTTCGGGAGGGGGATAAAAGTTAAAATGTTAATTGTAATTGTAATGTTAATTAAATAACGCGTAGTTCATTTTTTTGTTACGGAGAGTGTATTCGACACAAATTACATCCAAGTAATCTTTTAAAGTCATGAGTTTTGCCGCTTTAGTACAGAACGATGAGCGTAAATAGTCCAATAATTGCTTTCATAGCTTAGAACACGGAATGCTTAGGAACGTTTCAACTTTTAACATCATTTTACATATCTTGACGCCAAGTTCCTTGCAGGGCACGCAGAGAGTGTCGAGTGCCAAGTGTCACGATTTCTACAGAGCTGACTTTGGGACTTTATAATAAATTCCAGCCATGCTAACTTTTAGAAAAAATTAGTTACTCTTACCGAAAAGGGCAGAAGTTTGTATGAAAAAATAATTATTACCCATCTTAGATTTAGAATAAGATTAAAAAATAACACTTTGACTGAAGTGACACTTCTCAAAAATGTGTGTATGTAAATAGTAAATAAATAATTAAAATTACTAATTTTATTAAAACCTAATAAAACATTTGTCAGTGACAAAATCGGTGTACAGTGTACTTTGGATATCAATAAAATCTAAAGAATTAGAGCTATTTAATTAAGAAATTGTATGTTTAATTACTCTGTTATTGACATCATATTCTGAGAATGTGAATTATCTGGTACATCGGAAACCACCTCTATCAGGGTTTTTTTTTATGTTATAGGAAGGCAAACAAGCAGACGGATTTCCTAATGGTAAGAAATTCACGCCGCCTAGAGACACCAAAGGTGGTAATGGTGCGTTGCCAACATGAGGCTGGGATGTTAGGCTTCGAGCAAAAGAAAGTTTACCGACTACCTTACCCTCCGATCCGAAACACGTCATGATGTTATGGCGGCAGGAGTAGATAAGGCCAATACCAAAAAGGTACCAATCCGGGTGAGTCGCTCCGAAACTCTACCACCTAGTCAGATGTCACCTATGCTCGCCTTTTACGAGCTGCCTGGCAGGCAGATGGTCTATGTTGCAAAGGAACCTGAACCAACACGAGGAAAAGAGCGACGAAACACTTCGTGAAAAGGTAGGTCGTGCTCTAGCGCTTCGCTTGGCTCACCTTAGCGCGGGCTCTACGCGCCCCCGCATTACGAAATTGAATACTTAATTTTGAAAGAAATACTTACCTGCATACAGTAGAAAATTATGGGGTGCGATCGTGGTGTCGTCGCCGCCTGAGCTGGCGACCTGACCCGGCTTCGCTCGGGTAATAGAACGTATATAATCTATGCTAATAATAAAACTAGGAAGCCAAAACTATCGTTGATGTACATAGGCTACTTTTCACTAACGGACAATGCTTAATTCCCACGGGACAACGGATAATAAGACACCGGATAGTAAAATTGATCCTTCCGTACTTACTTATTTCACACAACTTCTAAAGATTTATGTTTGTTATTATTATTATTATTTTATTTACATTTACAATATTTCATATTTATTATTACATTTATACATTTAACAAATAAAAATATTAAAAATATAAATATAAAAAAAAGATTCCTACCAACGGTGGTCTTTTTTGACTAAACCGACAGTGGTCAGGGCGACAAACTAAGAAACTTCCGCACAATGCGTGCCGTCCCCAGTACTATTGCCTTCCGATTTTGCCCAGGAATGGAGCGAGAGTTTCTTTAGATGTTGGGTGAAATTCCGTTTACGGAAACGACAACCGGTATAGTTATTATTGAGTCAACATCCCACATATCGGTAACCTCGTTAGCTAAGTCTAGATATTTTGACAGCTTGTCCCGTTCAGCTTTCACAAGGTTAGCGTCACACGGAATGGTGACAACAACAATAAAAGCCTGGCGTTTTGACCGGTCTACCATCACGATATCAGGCTTATTGGCAACAATAGTCCTGTCCGTGAAGACAGAGCGATCCCAATAGAGCTTGGCATGGCTGTTCTCTAGAACTGGCTCCAGTGTGTACTTGAAATATGGCACTTCAGACAATATAATACCGTGTCGGAGACCAAGTTGCTCGTGAATATTTTTATTACTCGCTTTCGGCAAGACGAGAACAACCGGAAATAATATTGTGTCGTAGAGACTCACCAGAATGGTTGCACGCCCGACATATGTCATCAGTGCCAACATTATTATTATTATTATTATATGAAAATAATAGCGCTGTCACTTTCTCTCTTAGTTTAAATAGCTTATAGCCATCCCTTTTTCATTGCTTGTAGCAACTTTCACGCAATCATAGACTTGTGGCAAACCGTCATTTTGCTTTTCACCAAACCGAGAGCAACAAGGCTTCCTATTTATTTGTAATTTTTATTTGTAAAAAGTGCTCTAAGAACAGAAATATAGTGGTGAAGTATTGTGCGCCTAATTGCCTTAATGCATGATATTATAAAAAATAACCGAAATAGCGTTTCACTGCTAAGTATAATTTGAACTAGGACTTTGTCCTTTCAAAATGTCTTTTGACGCAGCATGCAGTTTGTATTGTCGTAGAATAGAAAGCAGTATTCAGCTTTTAGTCTTTAGAATTGTTTTTGTTATTTTATAATACTGAATTATCAAAAGTTTTCCTGTATCATCTATTATGACATTTCATGTACTCCTACAATATAGATACAGGACAGAACTTGAGAAAAAGGAATTTGGATTGTATTATTATAATTATTTATGTAAAGGACTGCTACTAAATTGTACCTATATATCAAAATTAAAATTATACCTAAGTATCAGATGTAATCATTTTGCTAAAGTCGATGATGTATTTGAACGCAACTAGTTAAAAATAAATAGGTTTTTCTAATACTTTTTGTAGTTTTTATTTATTATATAAATTGACGACTATAGTTATTCTGTTGTGTTGCTGCGTATTGAACTGTTGGTCATACCTCTGCAATAAATAATTTGTTTGAGATGTTATTTACGATGAAATCTTGTCATTTATTCACTTTGTCAATCCCCGCCAAAAACTATGGGGTTATGAGTTTGGCGCGCCTGTTTCTGTCTTTGTCTAATCTTTTGAACGTATGGTCGGATTCCGATGCGCTTTTTTTGTTTCAAAGCTGACATGATATAGGTGAACCTTAAGTACATTATTTATAGCTGTTGTTGGGTCTCATTATTGTCTTTACGCTTTTGCTTTGCTTTTTATTGCTTTGTTGAATTCTAAATAAAATAATATTAATATGGGTGAAAGCTGACTGATCTTCAAAATGTTGTACATTTTTTTTAACATAAAACACGCGATCATAAAGATGTATTTGATTTTACATATACGTCTACTAATATGGAAAATACACTTTCCCCGTGTTGGTCCGGGCTCCTTTGCATAATAGACCATCTGCCTTTCTGCCAGGCAGCTCGTAAAAGGCGAGCACAGGCTTACCGTCACTAACACCGTGACATCTGACTAGGTGGTCGAGTTTCGCAGCGACTCACCTGGATTTGTACCACCGCCTTACCAATTCCTGCCGCCATATCGTCATGACAAGTTCCGGTTTGGAGGGTAAGGGAGCCGTTAAACCTACTTTTGCTCGAGGCCTAACATCCCGGCCTTAGGCAACGCACCATTACCACCTTTGGTGTCTCTAGGCGGCGTGAATTTCTTTCCATCAGCAAATCCGTCTGCTTGTTTGCCTTCCAATATCATAAAAAAAACGCATTCAATTTTAAAAAAAATAAAAGAAAAAGATGTATTAGACAAAACAAACATACGAAAAAAACCCTATTCGCGCAAAGAGGTAAAAGTGAAACTTTAAACTTTTCAAAATTCTCTCCGAGGTAGATTACCTATCAAAATGCGGCCCTAGAGTATTTATATGTGTTAGTAGTGAATTTGCCACTCTTATTTGCCCGATGTGTTTGATCTGCCATACATTTATGCATCTAAGAGTAAAACACACGAAATTAAATGAATTAAAAAATATTTGCAGAATATGAGTGTTAAAAACATGTTACAAAATATATTTAAACATAAATAACTTTAACCCTATTTAGCGTAAACTACCACCGTTTCCAAACCTAGGCAGGCAGAAGAAACGTCAAAGCAAACTCCTCCTCCTACTCCTACTCTTGATACGATATCAAATATTGTTATGCCTGTAGAGACTATAGATGATACAGATAGGGTTGCCACCTGTACTTTATAATAAAGTATTGTACTTTATTTCAGGTAATTGTACTCTATACTTTATACGAAAAATAAAGTACGGGAAAATACTTTATTTTAAATATTTCGGTTTATTTTTGCATTTCGTGAATTTTAATCGTATTTTTTTTGCTAAGCAAAATTCATCAATTCATGCTGAATCGATGTTACCACTCGCCAGCGCCACATTACGTATACTTCCGTTATTATCTTGACTATTCTTCTGTAACCACATCATCTAGATGCAGTGTTAATTAAAGAAAATGTTATTGCATCCGAATTAGCCTTATCAAATCATAATATTAACACAATTTGTCCTATAACAGCATAAATTTTTGGACTATAAAATTTAAATAAAATAATTTATATTAATTCAGCTACAGCTACAGCAATTCGTCCAGCTAGAACAAAAATAGAAGCACTAGTTACAGAGGCCTTGGGTCCTTAATCAATACAAAATGTAGTAGATGATATTAATAAAATTTGTATTACTGCATACAAACAGATAGCTCTAATAAAAATAAATAAACTGTTTACGTTAGTGATACAACATCTTACGGCCATAAATGGTACAGAAAATAAATTGTTAGATTTTCATAAAAATAGAAAGGAATCTGCTGTTGGTATGTTCGAGCAGTTCAAGAGTCATTAGAGCAATAAAAAATATTTTTTACTAACTTATCTGGATTGAGTGCTGACAACACCGATGCAAACATACATTCTTTTTTCACAAATATGAAATCTTTGATACCTACTTAGTTAAAAGGAAATTTTCATGCACATATTGTGCATAATTGAGCAAGACATGTCATGAGATTTTATCACATGACATAGAAAATGTGATTTTAAAAATGTATGCTCATTTTTCAGATTCTGCTGTAAGAAGAGAGGAACGCAAAAATGTAGCATCAATCGATGGAGATAAATTGGCTAAATTTGCCTCCTATTTGCACCTACTTCTTAAGTTTAAACCCAATGTCCAATGGTTCTCCAAAATTTATTGATTTTCAATGAAAATGAGAATTATTTAACTGAAATTTATTTGCTTTTCTGTAGTCATTTATTAAACTTATTTAATAAATAACTAAGACTTTGGAATCATTTATGAGAGATTCAAATTTAATGAAAACAGCTCAAAGTAATAAAAATATGTATTTACTCGTAAGTATGATAACAAAGAAAATTGAAGGTTAAATATGTAATGTGTGATTCTTTTTGTAATTGTTATGTATACTATTACTCGTATGGGTGACCAAGTGGTGAACTGCCTGCTTTATGCAGATGATGCTGTACTTTTGGGCTCTACACCATCTGAGCTGCAAACACTGGTCACAGTTATGAAAGGAGATTGTAAAGAAAGGGGCTTACATTTGAATGCGATGAGAACCAAAATAATGGTGTTTGAAAGAGACGTAGTCAGAACGGATGTAAGAGTTTTGGTTGATGATGTAGTGCTGGAACAAGTGAATGAAATTGTATATCTTGGTTGTGCTTTTAGCAGGGATGTAAGGTACACCGCGGATGTAGAGAGAAGAGTGAGTGCAGGGAATAGTGTGAATGGAGCGTTGGGTAAGCTATTCCAAAGCGAGGTTTTGAGTCAAAAAGCTAGACTCGCTTTGCATAATTCTGTGCTTATTCCAACGTTGTTGTATGGAAGCAAGAGTTGGGTATGTCAGAAAGAGCATGAAAGTGGGATAAATGCGGTTGAAATGAGAGCACAACGGAAAATCTGTGGTGTAACGCTCGCTGACCGCATTCGTAACAGTGAAATCCGAGAAAGAATGGGATTGAAAGAAAGTGTTGGTGTTAAAATGCGAAAGGGCATGCTCCGCTGGTTCGGTCATGTGGAAAGAATGACAGATGAAAGATTGACAAAGCAGATATACAATGCGAATGTGGATGGATGTAGGTACCCTGGGAGACCAAGGCTGACATTTCACGATCAGATCAATAGGATATTATCCGAGGGTGGTTTCAAGAGTCTCCGAAACCGGCGTGTTTGTATGAAAAGGGTTATGAATGTGAAGGAAGCAAGACACGTTTGTCAGGATGGTGAGGTCTGGCACTCGATACTCTCTGCCTACCCCGTAAGGGACTTGGCGTGAAGATATGTATGTATGTATGTACTCGTATATTGTAAAAATGTTATTCTGTGCCTCTTCTAGTGTAATAATTGAGTACTTAAATAAATAAGATAAAAGTGTACTTTTTTCTAATTCTCTGTACTTTTTTTCACTTTTTCACTTAATAACCATAATACTTTTATTGGAAAAGAAAAAGGTGGCAACCCTAGATACAGATGCGTCTTATAGGTACTGAGTTAGGGTGCTAGGTGAGTTGTGCATGTCGGCTACTCGTTACCGTAATCGAAGCATGACGCTGTCATGACGGCGGTAGGAATGGGTAAAGTCGATCCCTACTGGGGCAAGTTGCAACAATGGTCTGGTTGGAACGGTTATTTCAACGCTCGCGTTGCTTGACGCTTAGAGTACTTCATTCTATACAACCGTCAGTACCCTGCTACACAAACACACAGCTATATTAACGGGTACAACTGCACAGTAGAACAGACCAGACGTTACTTAAGTGAATAAATATGGAGAAACGGGATATATAATTTAAAAAAAGTATCTTCTCGCACATATCCCCGAAGAGGTAGGCAGAGGCACAACCAGAGCACCCACGACTAGCCGAAGACACTAAGTCCCACAATGTGGTAGGTGGCAAGCCTATCGCCAATCGGGCAATCGAGATATATAGGTAATAGATACAGTTATACCAAACACCCGCAACCTTCGAAATATAATAAAGTCTAAAGTCGCAATACCATTCCGTAACTTCCGGTATACTTAAGGATCACATTTGGGTCCTGTATGGTTCAATTATTTTATCAATGATGTTAGTTCAAGGTTTTTTTGCTGCTGAACAATTTATGTATGCAGATGATTTGAAATTTATAAAGGAAATCAGAACGGAGAATGACACTAATTTACTTCAGGATGAATTAACAAAATTAGGCGAATGGTGCGAAGGTAATGGGATGTTCCTAAATTTTGATAAATGCTTTCACGTTAAATTCACTCTAAAGCTAAACCCACTTAATTATGACTACTATATTTGGCAGAACAAAATACGCAGGCTAGGGGAAATCAAGAATCTTGGAGTATTGTTTGTTCAAAAACTCACATTAAAGATTAAAGATTATTCGTAAGACATTAAAGATGTTGGGATTCACTATTCGGACAGCAAAAGTATTTAGGAGTAATAAATTAAAAATTCAATTATATTAAAGCCCAGTACGAAGTCTGTTGAAATGTTGCAGTGTTTCGTGGAGACCCCATTATGCGATTCATACACTAAGATTAGAAAGGCTGCAAAAAAGTTTTATATATCACATTTCGTACAGTAGTTGCATGGCTAAAAAATAAATCTTACTAGTCAAGATTAAAAATTTAATGTTCAGTCACTGGAAAGTCATAGAAAACTACTGGACTTTTTATTTTTCTTGAAATTACTTTGATATGAAATTGACTGCCCTAAATTGTTGCGGGAAGTTGCTTTTCGAGTGCCACGAACTTGTCCTCGTGGTCAAATCACCCGGGCTTTATGTCCACCATTACGTAGAACTGTAACAGGTGCAAACTCTCCATTACCTAGGATCTGCAAAACAGTCAATGAATGTTGCAGCTATTTTGATATTAAATGATTTACTATCCTCATTTAGTTTGTTTTTCTTTGCCGTTTTCACAATTATTTTAACACTTTCTATTGATTGTTAATCCATGAGGTGTTTATATTTGATTGTTTGATACAATTAGCTCTTAAGTTAAGTGTTTAAGCTGTAAAATGTTTTTTTTTTAATTTTATGCAAACGTTGGTAAACCTGATAAATAAAAAAAGAGGTTACAATATAAGGCAGAGGCAGATAATCTATTCTACACTGGGGACACGGACCAGTTCGAGGATACTAGGTACATACATACAAATATCTGCTACTTTACTTTAAAAATAGTAGTCATTAGGTAATTTTAAGTTGGCATAGATAATAATCTGATTTAGACGAAGATTTAGAAAAATATTGAAAAAAGTGTGTGTGTACTTATGTACACGCGTAAGAAGTTATACTTCTTCGGCGTAATAAGATAAAAATCTTTTTAAAAACTAAATTGTTATCTATAGCCAACTTCATCATGTCGGTTTTTCGTGACGGTGTGCGCGCGCATCGTAAAAATTTACCCTCATCATTTTTTCCTAACGCGCCAAAAGAAGTATAACTTCAAAAAGCATTTTATTTTGTTTTACAATTTTTGCATCGCCTCTGTGGTCTAGCGGTCCGGGTGTTGGACTTGACTGCATGAGGTCCCGGGTTCGAATCCCGGATCGGCCAACAAAAAGAAAATTGGATTTCTCCAATTTTCTTTTTCTTAGTATAGTATAGTAAATGTTAATTAAATAAAAATGGGTTAGTATAGTAAAAGTTAGAGTAAACTCAGAAACCAAATCAAGGCTCAGACAATGAAACATAACATTTTCCGTCAGCTGGCTTCTTCCGGGAGACCCCAAAAGGGAGGTGACCAAAACACTCTCGGATCAGCTGGCAAGTCAATGCCTTCGGCTTGTCGCCGCAGTTTCACTCGCAATATTCTGGGACGAAGGCCGAAGCTTTATTACCTTCTTCTAGTGTCAGGATTTAAAAAACGCAAAATGCCTTTTTAAAATGTGACGTGTGATTCTATCAGTGTGTGTAGCTAGCTATGTCGCCCGAAAGACAATTTATTCTTGTAGGCAAAAGAAGACGAGATCTGCTTAAGATGTTTAAAAATACATTCAAAAGTAAAATACAGACAGGTAAAGGTGAGCCGCGAGGGGTGCGGCCGGGGCGGGGGTGAGGGGAGAGTAGCCGACTCTTCGTTAAGGTTTAATTAAACTGTCGTCGGCGGCCTCTTGCGTTTTAATTCCACCGTTATTAATGCCGTTAAAAACTGCTCACTCCAGACAGAGAAACCCGCGGAGACTTCTTCGGGTTTAGTTTACCGCTAGTATTCTACCTAGTTACTCCACGCCTTTCTGAAAAACTTCAACAATTTTGCAAGCTTTTATTTAGTTTCCCCTGCCGTGATGTTTGTAATGGAATCTTATTGGTGAAATTTGATCCACTTCTTGGTTGCCTTTTTAGCTGAAATTCTGCATGCGTGTCTGTGACAATGGAAAAGTATTATGGAATGAAGCTGATGGAGTCGGAAGGTCACCATAGGAACTACTGAAATTTTCAACATCATCTTGACGTTTTTGTGTTTTTCGATATGTTTTGTATATTAATTCCCAATTGACTCCTAGGGACAGCCCTTACAAATAAAAACTAAAAAATATAATGCCCCTGAAAAACTGCACAAATTGATCTAACCCTAAAGTGAGACAAAGTACATGCTTGTATTGTGAGCGTTAGTCAACGATACTAAACATAAAAATACGTAAATAGATGTTGAAATAAATTTACCAAAGACCCCGATAACTGCAATAATGACTTGATTCGAAACATCGTCGGGACAGTGCACACGACGAACACCAACAGTTACCACATACCCATTTCTACTGGTGTGCAGCAGTGCAGCATTCGTGGTACAAAGTATTTATATTTATACTTTCAAGCTAACATGATTCCCTGGTGAATAGAAAAATGTTCTTTATTTGTAAACAGTTCCAGTTTTTGTAGATGAAACGTGCTGAAACATACCTTACGTAGGTCTATCAAATTTATCACGTACAAATTTACACCGAATACAATTCATGTACATTTTTTTTAAAATAGTAGGTACAAACATTTAATCTATTTTCTCGAATTATTTAACAACAACTTAACTATGCACTCAGGACACGTACCTGAAAATGAAAGAAATAATAAACAAAACTATTAATAGAGATAAAAAAATATAAAATATTGTTGTAAAGCATAAAGAAGGGATCCGATGAACGCTCTCAGATGGTTTCCATTCTCGTGAGCGCCAACCATTGAACTTCAGCAAGTACCTGAATATGAAATGTACTGTAACTTATTTATTTCATTAACCGACTCCGAAAAAGGAAAAAGTTCTCAAATTGACAGTATACTTTTTATGAATGTTTGTTCCATGATAACTCGACTAGCAGCCAACCAATTTTGATGGTTTTTTTAGAAAGATAGGTCATGATTCCGAGGTGGCCCCGTATTAATTTTATCATGATCCGACTGGTTTTTGAGTTATTCTTAATAGTGTATAAAGTTTCCGCGATAATATAAATAAAAAATTATGTAGTTTTAAGTATAACAACAACTACTTCTAGGATGTTCTAGGAGGTTTTTGGAGTTTTACTCCGCTGATTATTGTGATGTTTTTTTTTACTTTTACAAAACGAGGGCTGACTAGGGAAGTTTGTGATTGATTGAGGTTAGTAGAAACGTTCTTTGCACGCCAGTGCTAACGTCAATGGAGCTGGCGATGTACCTGCTGCTGTACCAGCTGGGCCGCCGGTTAGGGCGCCGGGTGGGGTGCGGACTGCTGCCGCCCAAACTTCTCTTACTCAGAAACGAAACTACCATCGTAATTGAAAGGAATGCTAACTTCTGAAAACTACATTTTATATATTTTCATACAAATGTTTACGACGTAGATCAGACGTAAGACAGCGGCTAGCTCTTGTCGTTTGTGTTGATTTGAGGGCGGCGAGAAGTCGCTGCGTTTCCGCTGCGGGGGCAGAATTGTAGCAATAAGCAGCCGCGCCACCCTCCGCACTTCGCCGATCCACCAAACTGTTTGTCTTTTGATATTATCCCTAAGTGTCGTTCCCGGAGACATCCCCAGCTAAGTGCTAATTTGTCCCGTCTCGTTACAAGCGTTTCGACATTACCTTCACTTACTTGTCGTTTTATTCCTTTTCATCAGATACGTCCGTCGCCACTCAGGCTTAGATTATAATTAAAGCTTTCAAATATGCAGTAAGAGATCGGTCAAACTTACTCGAGCACTATTTCGTCGTGTGAAATTGTCACAACTCATAAGTCAAAATAACCAAATTAAAAAACATATTGTTTTAGGCTCACATGTTACTTGGCCACACTTTCCTACACTAACATCACAACAAACACCTGGGTGAATTTCCCAAACGACTTTTTTTTGTCTTCGTTGAAATTAGTATTTGAAAAAAGGAATGTTGTTCTTAATTATTTTATTTAGTATACAATAGCTAGTTATTGGGTTGTAGCAAAAATATTATTAGCCTAGGACTTTAAATAAAGGTAGAAATAAATACATAAACCTCTATTATTATCAAATCGATGAAGTCCCCCTACTTTTTTTAGAAACAAAAAAGCTTATACACTAATAAAAACAAGTAATTTAAGTATATGATTAACTCTATTTCATAGAATATTAGTTTTATTATTATTCAGCATATTTTATTACGTAACTGACATTTATTATTACTGAAAGGCACAAACGTACTTGTCCTGCAAAATGTTCTCATATCGCTGGACAAAAGTAATTTAAAACTAACTTTAAATCGGCGAGTCCAACAGTGTCCTCACCCCCATATTATTTCCCTTGCTAGTATGCGCTAGTACACAGTCAGGACAGATATGTGTCAAATCACTACGTATTCACGCCAATAACGTAAGTACACCATTTTAGTTGCTCCTGGACAAATTTTTTATATTATCGGTGGTTGCATTTTTCTAGTGTAATGAATAGTTTTATCATTATTTTTTGGCTCTAACAGAGGTAGTAAGTGAATTAGCTTCATTGACTGTTATTGAATTTATCCTAGTCATTATGCATTTTTTCTAATTTTCTGAAATGTGTTCTATTTTTCACATCGCTGTTCTCATATCGCTGTAATCGGTGGTCTTATTTTTATCACCGAAGTGATAATTTACGCCGAAATGATAAGAAAAATCATTCGGTGCCCAAGGTATATAAAATCGATGTTTTGATTCGTGATCAACGCACAATTTTTTTCACACCGGTGGATCGCTTTATCATATCGGTAGATCGCTTTATCATCCCGGTGGCCGTTTTTTTCCCTCACGTAGTCCCAATACTTAAATAAATTGAAAAGGCATTTTCAACTATTTAGAATCGTATTATTATTTCGGATTCTTTATCAGGTCAGTATCGGAATAAGATTTGTTTTATATTATGTCCCAACTCAGTTTTTACTGCTCTTCTCTATCTGACATAATATTATGGAACTATATAATGTGGGCAGCGGAAAGATTCCCCAAATGGAGTAGGTGGACTACTAAAGAGAACGGTAAATCAATTTGTTGCACACGGTGGGGATATGAATAATATAGATTCTTTTCTAAACTATTAAAAATCTGCTGTCCAAGACCTAAAAAAGGACTGTAGAAGAATGAATATGAAGTGGAAGAAAAGGACTGGCTTCTCCCTACTAATTGGAACACATTCGTGAAACACTACAAGTCAAAAAAGAAGTTTCGACTAAAGAAACTGAAAATCGTTTAGTTTTACGTTGTCTTTCTTGTAAAGAAAAAAAAGTATCTTCACGCCCATATCCTGGAAGACGTAGGCAGAGGCACAACCAGTCCCAGATACTAAGTCCCATAATGTGATAAGTGGTAATCCTATCGCCAACCGGGCACATTCCCAATCCCGAACAACATTTGAAAATTAGAAAAACCTAATTTTCTTTTTCTTGAACGACCCGCGATTCGAGTCCGGGACCTCATGCAGTCAAGTCCAACAACTGAACCGCTAGACCACAGAGGCGATTTCTTGTAAAGAAGATTAACGTATAAAATATTTTGGTTTATATAACGTATAACAAACACGTCGAACCGCTAGACTTCCACAATTTGTATAGTAACCACGAAATTAAGTCTAAGCCTCAGCTTGCAGTAAATCAAATATAAATAATATTTAAAACTGCAATCATTGTAGTGTGGTTTGATTAATGTTAAACTTAAATGGCTCATTAATTAGGTATGTAAGATTCCTATTTTTATTATTGTTAAACTTATAATAATGTTTTAAGTGTAGTCACGGCAAATTATTAAACGGCAATTAAATTATTTGCTGGATCGTCCACAGTAATAAATATGTATTTTGCAATTCTAACCTATAAGTGATTTTGGACTTTTTGCGCTTCAGTTAATAAAGTCAATGATAATAAAATAAAAGCATTTTTTAAACTCTATGTACCTATAATAAATATATTGAAAAAGAGAAAGTAAATAAAATAAAATAAGTATATACCTATCAATTATTTCAAAATTATGTTTTATTTGGATTTCTAAGTAAAGAGTTCTTGTTGGATGTGTTCTATGATAACCTTAGTTCAGGACTTCAGTTCTTAGTCACCCTTGTAAAAATAACCTAGGTACCTATTAACTGTATCTCAAAGGTGAATAGATTACCATATCGCTGGATATGTGTATCATTTCGCTGGGCAAACTTATCATTTCGGTGGGTAAACTTTTCATATCGGTGTACATGAAAAAATAATCGGTGCCGAATTGTGATATCGGTGGGAATTAGAATTCCAAATGAATTTTCTCCTTAGTCTCAAATGATGATATGATTGATGGATACTAAATTTGGGGATATATTATATTAGGATATCTATCCTAAATATTACACAAAACCTGAAAAATATGCAAAAAATAAATAAATGAAAAAGTTCACCGATATGATAAAAAAATGGCATTTGCTGAAACTCACCCACATGCTGATGAAAAGAGCCAACGGCCACCTTTGTCGTCACTGGTGGTCATCCTATCACCACGTTTTAGACCACGTGTAAAGTATGCCGTACTCCCAGTGGTGTGCGCTCCTTAAAGGCATATAAGCATGCAACTTCTGGGAGACGCTATCGTCTCCCAGAAGTTGCATGTGAATTTACACATAGTATAATTTTAATTAAACTTACTTTCATTTTATAAATTAAAACTATTAATATCCACGTTATTTGAGAAAACTGTTATTGATTAATATCTACGACATCGGTGAACACACACACACAAAAAAGTAGCGTTATTTTTGTTTACCCGTGGCCAAAAACTGGAACTAGGTGAAATTTGACGAGTCATATACCTCACGAAACACGAAAAATGTGATTAATTAGTGTGTGAATATACGCACACATTTATATTTTTTTAAGGTGTGTAAAATGAATTTAAGCCGAGCTTTTCGTTTAAAATATTGGTATTATCGAAGTATAGTGTTGCCAATTTAATGATTTTTACTGGAATTTGCGACTTTTCAGATATTTCTAGTGGCGAAAAGAAGTTTTTAAGACAATATTCTATAAAGATGTTGAGAATTTAATCTGAAAATTCACCACGCTACGCTACTGACATAGTCATTCATATTTAGCGACCTTTGAAATCGATCACAGCGACCGGGATTTAAAGAGTTGGCAATATCCACTGCCGTCAGATGATCAGAGTTAAAGTAATAAATTATTATTGTTTGTTTTGACTTTGTTTAGCGAATGACATTACGTGATAAAGGTCCGACGTAAAACTAAATCGAATTTCTAGAATAAGTACCTATGTTTCTTTTAGCTACAATTTATATAAAATAACGTTGCCCGAGATTGGATATTAAGTATATGCCCGGCTGGCGATAGGTTTGCCACCTATCACATTGTGGGAATTAGTATCTTCGGCTAGTCGTGGTTGACCTGGTTGTGCCTCTGCCTTCCTCTTCAGGGATATAGGCGTGAATATATCTTTACAATTTCTATACTTACCATACCAGAAATCCCTGTGCACGCCCATAAGTACCCCCCAGCACGTCACACGACAGTGGCGAACACTGACGATACTAGAAAGAGTAGGAGTAAGTAAGGGCGATTGTAGCAAGCTGGACAAGCTGCACTCCTGAACTACGGACATCATCCTCAACGGCTGAGCACACTCGTCGTAACCACCAGCAGACGGCAGGAATTGAATAAGTAATCTTGTCTGTTTGCGTTTCCTGACATGTCCAGACGTGACAAAACAAATTTACATACATTACCCTATTTTTTAAAATTTCAATTTGATTAGATGTTATTGCTTGGCATGGAAGTACTCGTAGTATTTTCAACCGACAAAAAACAGAGGTTTTATATTCGACAAGTTTATTTTTGTATGTTCGACCACACATAACTTTTCAAAGTAATTAGTGTGATATGTTATGATTTAAAATACCAATTTTTTAATTGGTAAGTAGTACATATTCCGAAATTGGTTCCATATCAATTTGAAACAAAATTTGCCGACAAATAGGGGATGACTTTTGGTTTAACATTTTTTTTATTATCGTGCACGTAGTACAAAAAAAAAATAGAACAATAATGTAAAGACGCATTCATTTGTTAAAAAGAATAAGAAAGTGAGTAACGTTTCCAAATTATTTTAATTTTTATTCTGCAATAAAACAACGAAGTTTTTGTATTGTGAACTATGTGTTCCACATTTCTTTTATGCATTCTCACTATTTTGGGTTTTCTGGAAGAAATCTCTTTTAGAGATAAGCTCGCCTTTTGTATAATTTTAGATATTTACTTGAGTTTTGACTTTTTGTGTACAACAAAGAATTAAAGAAGGAAGGAATGAAAGAACGAACACATGACTCTTCTTATGAAAAGGTCCATCCCACCGATATTGTCCCATTGACAAAATAAAATGACAAGTTCCAAATGCAGAGACAAAACCACAACAAAAATGTGGTAATGTTGAGACAAGGATCAAATCTACCTTTTTGGAATTAAATATTAGTGATCATATTATTTTAAAGACGACCTCAAAATTTGCAAAAAAGTTGGATAACTTTTTTACACATATCCTAATTTTTTCTATAGATTTAGAATCGTAAATCTGTGATTGAAACATCAAAAATTAGTATAGCCTGCTTTTTAATCTCAGAGACTGAATTGACATAATATATGTAAATGTTAATTTTACAAATAATGATACCAGTGTTTTTTTTTTTGTAATGATGTCGATATCATAATACGATGCCGATTTTTCAAAACTTAAAATAATATCGGTTTGTGAGGAACGAAAAATCTAAATTTGTTGGGTTGGTACTTCTACCCTAAATTTATTAAGTCACCTTGAACGTTACTTCAAAGTTTATTTTTTGAATTAAGATAGCGTACTTCGATTGGGAATCGAGGACATACTCAATTTTAGGTATACTTAGACGAGATCAGACGAAATTATATTAAAATCGTAGTCGGTTGTTTGCAATTTCCTGGGGTGTAAATTATGTCAATCTTTCATCTTTCAACCTATTGAAGTGTTCAAATGCGTCCGTTCTGCCTGTTGTGTGCAAGTTATCAACTCGGTACCTACTGTTATTTTGTTGTATTAAGCTCGGTGATGTTGGTCTAGTTGCATTGCTGTTTTACTATATAGCGTGATTTTTTAAATACAAAAAGTAAATATCTCAGGGACCGCGACAAATTAGGTACACAAATTGATATAACCTAAAATAAGCAAATGAGGTATATGCTTGTAATGTTAGCGCTATACAGGGACACAAATACATAGAAATACCTGCACAGTTATCATTTCGTTAATATGCATATTTTCCTTCATGTCGGGCCTTCATCCGGGCCTTCTGTGTTAAATAGCCCATCTGCCGTCTTGCCTGGCAACTCATAAGAGGAGAGCCAAGGCGAAACGGGTCATTACCGAGACGACCACTGGTGGTTGAGTGGTGTGCAGTATCTTACCCGGGCAGGGTTCCGCCGCCTTACCTGTACCTACAGCCACAGTGACCATAGATGTCCCAGTGCGAAGGGAGGGGCAGCCGGTCGACTTGCACTATTGGCCTTATACCCCCACCAGGCAGCGAAGCATTTACAACATATATGGTGTCTATACGCTGCGGTTATCTCATACCATCAGGGGAGCCTCGTGCTTGTTCTCTGTCTTTTGCCATAAAAATTGGTTAGTTTGTTGTTACAAAATATAAGACTTTTAAATTAAATGGATACGAAGCATTTTTGGAGAAGAGCTTCTTCAATTAACTCCAAAGCGATAGAAGCACTGTAAAGCCCGTATGTTGAAAACCAAAAACAAAAATTTGTCAACTGTGTCGTAAGGTCGACGACATTTCCAATTGATCAATTAAAGACATAGATGACGAATCATCTGACATTGAGTATTCGAGTACCGAGTCCGGAGTTACTATCTAAATAAAAGTTAAAATTAATGTTTTTCCTTCTAAATTCATATGTTCCATTTTTAAATTGAAACTTATAAAAATCGGTAAAAGGTTTTGTTTACATTTCCGATAATGCCACGACAAGGCAGATGGTCTATTCTGCAAAGGAGCTCGGACGAATACGGGGAAACTTCCTTCTTTTCACAGCAGCAATCCATTTTATTTGTTGTTCCAATTTATGTTTTTTGCCGCTCTTGGGTACCTATATATAAAATTTGCAAGAGCTAATTCTACCACTATTTCTGCATAAAACAACGCAACAATTCGTGACCCATTTTTTTAGCTTTGATTTGTACTGAAATATTCCTATTTTGACAAACAGTCAGCCGATTTTTTGGTCAGCCGAATTCTTCTTTCTTTAAGTATTGGCCTTCACGTTAGTATTTTGCCATTAGTCAATAAGAAATTTGCTTCAAATTTTAAATCAATTTTAATAAATTATAACTCATAAGTCTTCAATTAGTTATGTCAGGCTGTTGGGTAAAGCGATGGCCTCATTACCCAAGCTCATGTAATGAGCTTTGGCGGCAACGAGGAAACACACGATACGCTAATTTCTTCCTGATTATTTCATTTGTGCACTTTCACTGAACGAAACTGTACAAAATGCCACCAAAAATGACTAATTTCACTCAATATTAACACGAAATTCAATAATTATGAAAAAACTTCGACCATCTTTTCTCACGATGGCGCCAAAACTCCTTCTTGCAGTCAGCCGAATTATCTTCCATTTTTTGCCACGTTGTCGTAGAGCTACCACCCGCTTCGCACATAGCGAATAGCTCATCCTCCATTGTTGCTGAATCAATATTAAATCAACCGAATGGTACTTAAATTAGATGTCTTACTACTTTATAACTTGTTATGATAATTAAAAAAAAAAGTTTTGTTTTTTGAAAGTGCCAGCTAGCTTAGAGATTTTAAGATTTAAACGTGGTGCGATTATCAATAATAAAAAACTTAAAAAATTAAATAGCAATAAAAAATAAAATGTAAGCCATATAGTTAAATTAAAGATTCTTAATGTGTATTATTTATGGATGTCAATAATACAGACTGAGTTATTTGGTGCCATCTTGAAAGAAAATGATCGTATTTTTTTCGTAGTTATTGAATTTTGTGTAAATTATGAGTAAAATTAGTTAATGTAGATAGGAATTAGTTTAATTTTGTTCAGATAAAGTGCACAAGTAAAATATTTATGAAGAAATTAGTTTATCGTGTATTTCTTCGTTGCCAAATCTCACTAAATGAGCTTGAGTAACGAAGCCGCCGCTTTACTCAAGCCCTGACCTATGACACA
Organism: Calephelis virginiensis; assembly: GCA_002245475.1. Classification (NCBI taxonomy): domain Eukaryota; kingdom Metazoa; phylum Arthropoda; class Insecta; order Lepidoptera; family Riodinidae; genus Calephelis; species Calephelis virginiensis. Next base: position 75,425 of record NJDC01009415.1, read on the forward strand.
CAATAAGAATGAATTAATACGGAAGACATGGCAATATAGCTAAAAAAGCCGGACCCAGAAGGGGCAAATTAACTAACAACAATAATACTCAGATTCGTGAGAGAACTACTACACGCTTGGTCGGCTAGTACATAGTCACCAGCAAAGAGTATATAAATACTACGTAATAAGAGGCGGGACTTCCATAGATACATAGGTACGTAGCAAACCCGAATTTTGTCTAAAGTTTACTTAAAGTGACACGTGTCACTTGACATAACATGGTGAAAAGGTATAATCCGTATAATTTGAAAGTAAGTCTAAAGGCATTCAGAGATAAGCCAACTAGTGTCATATGATTTAGGCCAGAGGTTCCCAAACTTATTTCATGTAACGCCCACTTTGAAAATCAGTTGTTTTGTAGCGCCCCCCCCCCCCCGTATTTTTCTTGTCAATAACCTCAATAACATATTTGTTGCGCCTAGTTTAAAAAAAAAACATTTTTTTCAAGATTTATACCGCCCCCCTCTAGGCTTCCAGCGCCCACAAGGGGGCGCTATCGCCCACTTTGGGAAAGGCTGATTTAGGCGAATAAAAAACATAGCAAACTTATTTTTTTTATTTTTTTATATGAAAGTTGCTTTAAAATGGTCACCAGTTAGGTAAGTACCGCACTTAAGGTGATTCGTTTTTCATACTAAATTTGATCGACTTTTTTTTAATTTCATATTATGTTAATTTTAAACTCATTATGAATTAAAAGTAGGCCTTATTCATGCTCCTACTTTCGTGAGATCAAAAATAATTGTTTTTAATAACCTGAAAGCATATTATTTCACTTTGATAAAATGAGCTAAAATTACGTATGTGTTAGTGGAATTTCATTTATATGTGTGAATTAAACGAGGACAGTATGTGCGTGCAATGTTGCCAAAACCGTACTCAACGCGCAGTTTGTATGCGCCATGCAAATCTGCCTCCACACAATGGCCCATGGTGGCTCGAATGACAGACGTTCACTATCGTGTAAAGGGCGCAATCGCCTGTGATCGGCCATGATGGATCGTAATCAAGCGTAATCGCCGCTGAGTCGGTTTTACGGAAAATCATCAAAGGAAGTTCGAGCCATGGTTGTCGGCGCATCCACACGATCGTTGATCACTTGGTTCGCATTTGTCAGTAGTGTAATATTTTGCATTAAATCTTTTTAATTAAAAAAAATCAGACTCTTGCATTAAAACTTTTTAATGTTCTAGATTTTTAATTCTCACTATTCCTATATTTTTCAAAGCGTTAAGTAGAAGTTCACAACAAAAACTAGTAAGAAGTGTAGTTTTTTCTTTCAATTGTAACATTTACCTGATCTAAATTATTAGGAGGTTAAAATGTATTCTTTTCAGTTTTTTTGACAGATAAATCTAATAATAATTTGGTCATCTCGAGACTCTTAAACATGAGCCTTGAAAACATTGTAAACATTTGGTGGCTAGCGCCGTACTGATCAGTACTGATTCATACGTTTGTTTTGATCGCCCGCCGCGCCGCCAGTCGCCTCTGCGATTCGCTCGATACATTTCGCCGATCGCTTCGCTGGTCGCTGCGACTAGCCGCGACGCGTGACATGCTAAGAACATTGCTATACATTTGTTTCAGTCGCCAGACGCGCCGCCAGCCGCACCGCGCGAATATTCGCTTTAGCGAATTTCCCGTGGTCAGGGCGTAATGGATTTTTTAGAAATATAATAATAAGGTCATTTGTCATTTGAGTTAAAATATTGAAAAAAGTTATAGGTAGCGAATTACAACAATAACAGGAGGATAGAGTCATCTTTAAGGCATATTATTTCGGTATACTTTATCAAAAATCGTTAATGGTTTACGATATTAACAATAGATTTTGCTATTTTAGTTTTTATTTTTTTATTTGATTTTCAGGACAAAGTAGAATGTCTGATCAACATAAAAAAACTGAGAATTTTATGAGTGATGCAACAAAAACGAAAGAGGCTTAGTTGCATCACTCATAAAACTCTCAGGTTCTAACTGCGCGGAAGTTTTGAGAAAATTCAATTTCAAAAATTAACTAGAGGGCTACCTTGACCTTTAACATTTTTACACGCTTCCCGTATTAAATTACGTTTGACTAGATGTCACCCTCACCTTGGCTGATCATTTAATCTTAAACTATACTAATTACCATGCTTACTTTATTTTACATTACATAAAAATAAAATCCATATGGATTTTAGGTCTGCAGTATATGCATGTTTTGATTAAATTAAAGAAGTAATAATGTCTGAATAGTGAAAAAGTATCCTCTTTCTGTATTTAAAGAATTGAAGAAAATGTTTCATTTTGTATCACATTAAATTTAGTAAACAAAACTTGAGAAATACATTATCAGAGGTAAATCTTCAGCACAGTACAATGGCTATTTAAAAAACAGAAAATAATGTGTTTTAAATAGAAATATTAAGAGCGAAAAGACAGTTTGGTCTTTTTAGTAACTGCGTGCAACATTTTAGGGTTACAACTAAATTTAACCCCCGACGGGAAAAGAGGAGTGTTATAAGTTTGGCGTGTCTGTATCTGTGTGGGTGTGTCTATCTGTGGCGTCATAACTTTTAAACATATGGACCGATTTCAATGAGAAATTTTCATGATTTCCGTATAAATTAATAATTGTTATAACTCACGTAAATAATCTGCCTAATTTTATCATCCCATTTCTTCTGTTTGTGATGCTGATCATCAAATCTTCTCATCAATCGCAAAGCTAAAAATTTTTAGGAAACAACTAAAAAGTTGGTCGTTAACCAATATGGCGCAATGGTTATAAGGAAATAATCTAACATGGTTTTTACAAAAAACAGAGTTAAAGTAATGTTAATCTACTGAACCTATCGTAATGAAATTTGGCTGGTAGTACGTACTTTGTGGCCCATTACAGGCTATCAAAACCAAAGAGAGAGGGTAAAAGTCGAAATGTGAATTGGGTTATAATTCATTAACGAGTAGTCCGATTTAGTTTCTCCTTTGTTTCATGATACCTATTATTGACCTGTAATATTTGTTTTACTGCTCAAGTTATGTTTTCCAAGTCACAAATTTTGTCGTTCAATATTATAGACATAAATAACGAGAGGGTATAAAGTGACTGTAGAGAAACATTTGTGCGTACGGGTCATTTTACATATAGCCTATATGTGGAGTCGCCTGCTTCCTGGCAACACTCGAGGCAGAATCCGTATGTGCAGCGGCCAGGTCGGCCACACGTGCGGCCCGCCGAAACACCAGCTGCGGCCACACCTTATCTCCTCGGCATTTTGTTAGCGATTCTAGCTTTCCTCTGCATCTTGGTCGTGCGAGACGAGAACAGAAGAGCTGGCGAGTGGGTTTTGGAGGTGGCTTGGTGGCCTCTGCCGCCACAACACTTCCATACATTTGTTAAACAAACCTGTATGTCATCGTCACAGTTGACAGAGTTAAAGGAACTTGCCAACTTCTTGGTTTCCTCGAGATTATTCTTTTTCGTCTCCAGATGGTTACCTGTCTCAGGACCCATATACGATGCTGGAGGTCTTCAATGCGACGGCAACATTGCTTTCTTTGTATTAATTTTTTCGACGTTTTATTCAAAATATCTTCTAAATTCTGCCTGGTTTCTACCACCCGAGCTTCAGCATCAGCTTCGTATTTTCTTGGTCTAGAAATTAATAAATGCAATAACGATACGATAACGCTAGATTGAAAAGCTTATACCAATAAAATTTTGGAAAGATATGGCATGGCTGATTGCAATTCTGCCCTGTCCCGTGCATCAAAATCTATTAAAGAAGAAAAAGATCTAGCTAGAGAGCTCGATAATAGTTTCCCATATCGGCAAGCCGTTGGTGCGTAAGCATACTTAATGGTGGTACTAGACCAGATATATGTTATGCTGTAAGCGTTGCATCACGGAATTTAGAAAATCCAAGTAAACTCGATGTGTTGAAAGTCAAAAGAATCTTTAGATATTTATAAGGGACTGTCAACAAAGGTCTTGTTTATAAAAAGTGTCGGGAGGAAAATAAAAGAATAATATTTGGATATAGTGATGCTGATCTAGGCGGAGATACCAATACTGATTATTCTACTACTGGCAAGATTTTAAAGTTTTTGGGTTCAGTAAAGTGAAAGAGTCAAAAGCAGAATTATGTCACATTATCATCGACGGAAACCGAACTTATAACATCGTAAAAGGCGAGTATAGGCTCACCGTCACTAATACCGTGACATCTGACTATATGGTAGAGTTTAGCAGTGACTCGCCCGGATTGGTGCCATCGCCTTACCTATTCCTGCCGCCATAACGTCATGACGTGTTCCGGTTCGGAGGGTAAGGTAGCCGGTAAGCTTACTTTTGCTCGAGGCCTAACATCCCGGCCTCAGGTTAGCAACGCACCATTACTTCCTTTGGTGTCTCTAGGCGGCGTGAATTTCTTAACATCAGGAAATCTGTCTGCTTGTTTGCCTTCCAATATAATAAAAAAAATTTACTGATACTGCTCGCGAAATGGTTTGGCTGACAGGAATTTTGGAAGAACTAACGGAGCTTACAGAAACGCCAACAGTTTTTGTTGATAATGAGTCAGCCATTAAACTCTCTCATCCATTTGAGCATCACCGGAGAACTAAGCATATCAAGCTAAAGCACTTTTACATCAGAGAGTGTATATAGAATGGAGACTTTAAAGTTAAGCAAGTATCTACAGAACAGCAACTGGCTGATATTTTTACTAAGCCTCTATATGGGTCCCGGCTTATTTCACTGTGCAACATGATTGGTCTTTTAGACTTGTAAAACTCTAAATGACTAAAGTTGTCGGGATGTGAAGAGATAACTTGCTGTTCTGTAGCTATTAGCTTCACACTGTGCATATATCTATTTACGTCCAGCTAATTCTACCTTCAGGAAAGGTCGACGGTTTTGAGTTCCAAGTTAACGAAGTTCCTCGGTTGTGCTAGTTAGTGATTTATTTGGTGGATTTGTATATGTGCTGAGGAGAAAAATGTGAGTGGCAGGTTTAAATGCTTAGCCCGTATCTCATCGTAGATATAATTCTTTTATTTTACAATAAGAAATTTTTATTTGGAGCTTTGTTTAAAACCTTAACTGTGTTATTAATAAACAACGACTAAATAACTCTTGGGTTCAAACCGGTATAATAATCTTTATTACTGTATCGTATATATCTAATATGATTACAGAAAGTCAGTTTGGATATTGTAGTAGTTCTAAGTATAAACCGGATTACCGGAAACTTTGTTTTGCCGTTTATTCTCATATCCGGCTAGGCTAGGTAGTTCAATGTAACATAAAATTGATTTGATTTTTTTTAATGTTATAGGAAGGCAAACAAGCAGACGGATTTCCTGATGATAAGAAATTCACGCCACCTAGAGACACCAAAGGTGGTAACGGTGCACTGCCAACCTGAGGTCGGAATGTTAGGCCTCGAGTAAAAGTAAGTTTACCGGCTACATTACCCTCCGAACCGGAACACGTCATGACATTACGGCGGCGGCAAGAATAGGTAAGGCGGTGGTTCTGTTGTGTAATGAGTAATTAAATATTATTTGACGACTTCTCAACAATCATTTCCCGCATTTTTGTTTATTATATATATTTGTTTTCATTTAATTTCATTTAAAAATAATGTTTTCTTGACCACGGAAATAATATAATAAAGAATAATCCTAACCTTTTAAGTAACGACAACCCTAATTATTGAATTTTGACCTCGGACATTACTCGAAACTTCCGCAGAGTTAGAACCTTAGATTTTTATCAGTGATGCTGCTGAGCTAAAAGAATAACATTCTGTACATTGAATAAGAAGCTTATAGACATATATTAGAGATGTTTAAAAAAATAGGTGCACGTGTTTGTCGCCCGGGTAACTGGGCAGCAGAACGCATTGTGTCATTTTTAGAAGTTTTGTCTGTCTGTTTATTTGTCGATCCGTATGTTCCCCGATTGCGATTCATGCCGAATATACTAAACAGATCGTAACGAAATGTGGCAGTTGCTTTGTGTTCCGAGGAAAGGTGTTTTTGTGGGAGAGAGCTCAAATTGAAAATGTAAATTGGAATTATAATACATTAACGCGTTGGCCGATTTTGTTTAACCCTTTTCGTTTTTCAGTAGGTAGGTATGTGCTTTAGATGTTGTCCCGTAAATTTTTCCAAGTAATGAGTTTTGTAGTTTAGAAATAACAGTATAAAGTGACCAAATGAATTGAAATCCGCAACGTAGATAAACATTTGAATGGACAGTTCTTCCTTGTATATTCATACATAGCTTCAAGTCCTCGTGCAGGGTAAGGAGTCCCAAGGGTACGAAGTTCACTGGGTTTGCTAACGTAATGCATAAGACTATTGTTAGGGTTTATAACATAAGCCCAGAAGGCAGCTTAAGAACTTGAAGGATAATTTGTAAAGTATGCCCTACCTAAACAAAAAAGAATTTAAATGAAATAGTTGCACGTGTTAATGAAAACGTGTAGCAAAGATTGTACTTTGTCTTTTGTTCACTCTAACACGGGATATAAAGTAGATACATACATGTTGGCCTACAACCTTCGATGGAACACCAAGTGTCCGCCAACCACATTTTGTATCTAACGTTCGGTTCAGTAAAGGTTCGGTTCGGTGTGAGTGGCGGCCTGGACTAATTGATTAATTGATAAAAAAAATGCACTCTTCTTCAGTTTTATTGTTTGTAGAGAGAATCATTGAAAAAATATCCCACTTTTTTCGACGTCGAACAGAATACAAAGTACCTGCCTATCTTACATCTTTTCCTTTTATGAAAATCTTCTTTTTCATTTGTAGAGTGTCACCTTAAGGTAGAACTCGGTATATGTATATGTAACCTGAAGGTAGATATTGACAAATTTTACACAATCCGTTAAGCTGACATTTAAAATTTAGAAGAAAAATTAAAACGAAAAATTTTACTACAAACATTACCTGCCTCTTTCTGTGCAGTTGGATCTAATAGCATCAAATGGCTCAGCAGCAGGTACAAAATTTATTTTTAGTCAAACCAATAGATTTATCGTGAATGAAGAACAAATTGACAGACATCACGTAAATAACGCTTAAACTTTTACTTCCGTTGGAAAGAGAGGGAGGAGGGAGGACCTTGGCGTCTGTCTAGGTTTTGTCGGTTCTTATTAGAAATGTTTAATTTTGTGATTACATAAAATATGATATGAATGAACAGAAACATTTTGTTACAGTTTTATTATAGAGGTAGAGCCGAGAAAATATTTCGCACGTAAAAAAAACAACTCAATCTGTTACGTTTTTAAACTTTGCACGATTTCAGAAAAACCAAAAGGAAAAACATAATTCATGTTCCCATTGTTCTAATCTGTAATGGGACACAAAACTGAACAAGTCTATCCGAACAATAATGTCCTCTAAACATATAACACTCACAATTTTGGATAGAAACTTTGGAATATCTCATGGGACTTTCAATTTTTTATGATATTGGAAGGCAAACAAGCAAATTTCCTGGTGGTAAGAAATATACGGCGTCTATAGACACCAAAGGTAATAATGGTGCGTTGCCAACCTGAAGCTGGGATGTTAGGCCTCGATCAAAAGCAACGGATTATCTTGTCCGACGAACTGGAACACGTCAATGGAAAGCACTGACGTAATCGCGGTGGGAAATTAGCGATAATTCAATTCATATTCAGTAAAAAAATCGCTACCTAAATTAAAAGTGAAGTTAAAAGCTTTAATATAAATTATTATTTCTTTGCATTTTATTCTAATAAAAACTTGACATACGAGGGCCATTCAATAAATTTTTAGCCTAAGAAAAAATAAAGAAAATTTTGAGAAAGTAAAGATTTATTTTTCAACATAGTCTCCTTTCAATTCAATACACTTGGACTAGTGATGCTCCAACTTTTTTAACCCGTCAAAAAAATACGATTTCCCGAGGTCTTCAAATAGGCCTCTGTGGCGGCGATGACCTCATCATTCGACCCAAATCTTTTGCCGACGAGTGACTTTTTCAGATTTGGGAACAAGAAAAAGTCGCATGGAGCCAAGTCTGGAGAATACGGTGGATAGGGCAGCAATTCGTAGCGCAATTCGATCAATTTGGCCATGACAACGGCGGAGGTGTGAGCCAGTGTTGTTGTCTGGTGTGAGCAAACGCGGCACTTATCGCGCCGACAACTTTTTCATACCCAATTCTTCGTGCAGAATATGATGCACTGTCCCACCTGCGATGCCTACAGTCTCAGCTATCTCGTGAATCTTCAGTCGCCGGTCTGCCAATACGAGATCGTGGATTTTTTTTACGTTTTCTTCTGTAGTAGCCGTTTTCGGTGCACCTGGGCGTGGCTCATCAAAAACCGACGTGCGGCCACGAGCAAACTCGTTGAACCAATTTTTGACGGTCGCCATCGAAGGAGAAGAGTCACCGTACACAGCATCCAAGCGCTCTTTGATTTCGCTGCGCGTTTTCCCTTCCAAAAACAAGAATCTAATCACCGAACGATATTGTTCTTTTTCCATTTTTGCAAAACCGACCGACACGCTCGCTTCCAAAGGCTGTGAAAACAAAACAAATGAAGGGAAAAGACTGAAACTACTTGATAGACTTCAAAAAGTATTTACTGCACAATAGTTTACTGCAAAACCTTTTTGTAACAACAATGCCATGGGGCGATGAGGCTAAGTAATTATTGAAGGCCCCTCGTAGCTACTGCAAAGAATAAAGTGCTATGTAAACATTTTCCCCGTGTTTGAAGAATGGACCACCTACCTTCTGGCCAGGCAGCTCGTAACAAGCATAGGCTTAACGTCACTAAACATCTGACTAGGTGGTAGAGTTTCGCAGTGACTCGCCCGATTTGTACCTACGCCTTACCTATTCCTGCCCCCATGACGTCAGCGCTTGCCGTTGACGCGTTCCGGTTCAGAGAGAGAGAAAACTTTGAACAGCGCCTCTTTAGGTAACTAAGAGAAGCTCGTTTTTAGACCAGGGCTCTTACCATGTTTACGACTTAGCAAGTTTACTATACTCGCTACTGTCTCTGTAAATTATTTGAATAAAAACTTTGAACATCGCCTACTAACTAAGAGTAACTACGATAACACATTTATGGACCAAAAGTGTCATAGATTTCGAGACGTAACTTACCGGACGTAATCTATAGCAACTCATGGTAAGGGCTGAGAGCATAAGTTTACCATAAGTTTACGGCTTGTCATGTTTACTATACTCGCTTCCGTCTCTGTTAATTAATTGCATGAAAACTTTAAATATCACCTCTATTGGTAACTAAGAGAAACATATTTTTGGACCAAAAGTGTCATAGATTTTTTTTATTTTATACTTTAATTTTAATTTAGATATTATTACTTATTTATTTTAATTTTATAATTATTGACGAATATAGTTCGTATTTCTTACTTTATTAAATTGTATTCCCTTGTTGGATCATCAAGTTAGAAGGGGTCAAAGGAACAACTCAGTTTCATACTAGCTTACATACGGTATAGTTACAGTAGCTTTAGCTGATTATGTACTAATACCACTCTTCATACCAATTTTTAGCTTTCTAGGGCTCCAAGAATTACCCTATGAATTTCGATGACCATCTTTCAGACAATGACGAAATCGGTAGCAATTATATTATGTCAGTAACATCTCAACAATATGAGCTATGTGATTGGATTTTTTTAAAAACCCTCTACTGAGACTGAGTTTGGAAAATTCAAATTAGGAACCATCCTAATTTGAATAGATAGATAAGCACCAGCTTACAAGTTGGCGTTTACATTGAACGACCGCCGCGGTAGTGTACGAGTCTGTCGAGTAGAACGTGAAAGCACTACTATTGTTACAGAAGCGTCCGCTTCCGACCCCGGCGTGAACGTGAGAGCCGCCAGCCCCGGAAAGCACAAGCGGGATATCAAGGACATCATTCCGTGAGTACATACTAGCCTACGTATTAATATAATCTATGGTACATACTGAGTACACGCACAACTTGTGCTCGTTGAAACTTCTCAATTTAAAAAAAAATCATTACTTTCTCATTCTAAAGCTTTCTGTTTGTGTCTGCCATTCTCCTTAGTCAAAGTGGAGTCATCGCAAACAATTGTTAACGAATACTTAAGTGAAAACTGCTAAAGTAAAAGTGTTATAAGTGTTAAGGTTAAAACATGTTTTCACCAAAGCCGTACAAAAATAAAATAAATTTAGTTTTAAATTTAAATTATAAAGACTTAATTTGATGTTAAGACAGAATTTTTAATTGAGCAAAAGGGAGACCAACTTGATAATGTCGGCTTTCAAATAAAAAAAAATTGGTTGGCGTATTTCAAGTGTAACGAATGTCGTACCTACGAAATAAAGACGACAAATTGAATTGAATTGAATTGTAAAAGACAAAGTTAATCTACATTAAATGCTAAAAGCGACTTATGTATAATATATACCAGTAACTGGTCTAAACAGTAGGTATATTGTAAAAATGTTTTATATGTAAATGAATTTATGATTCACCATTTGGCTTCCACATAAAAGATTTTTTTTAAGATGATAAATAAATCACTGAGTACGTGATAATCAAATAAATCTAACGGTGTAGGTAGCGCACGCCAAGATAGTTCCCAGAAGTATTTTTTCCGAATACTTGACTTGATGTAATTATCGTTGTTAAATGCCACCAAAATTGACTAATTTCTCTCGATGGCGCCAGGGGTCTTCTTCTGAGTCTGAAACTAAAATTGCAAAATTGTTATAAGTTGCACAAGCTGCAAACTTCGAAGACTTTTTTCACAGTTAAATGTCGCCCTCTATTTATTAGCCATAAAAATGTATATTACTATAATTCAACGTTCTGTGTTTCCCTCTATCAGAAAACGCTCACATTAAAAAAGCTAGTATGCACGCAATTTAGTATGTGTTTATGAGTTTACTAGTAGATGGCGCTTTAAATAGATAGCTCAGTAAAGCGGAATTTTTAAAACCATAATGGTTACACATCTACATATTGTATAAATAGTTCGCTTACTAGTCTATAGAATAAATGTTATTTCCTCAAACCTCTAAAGGACAATGCTTATAATTGACCTCAGAAATAGTTATCGTGAATAATGATGTGAAGTATCACAAAAAATTGCTGATTTTCATTTATTTTAAAATCACTCTTTACTTTTTTTCACTAACTTTAAAAATGGGTGCTTCTAATGTGCAAGTCTTGAAAAAATATCATATACAATCATTAGAATAGGCATCAAAGAGTATATAAATACTAGATACGTAATAGGAGGCGGGACTTCCATAGATACATAGCAAATCCGAATTTGTATAAAGTTTACTTGAAAAAGTATAACCCGTATGATTTGAAAGTAAGTCTAAAGGCATTCAGATATAAGGCAACTACTGTCATATGATTTGGGCGAATAAAAAACATAGCAAACTTATATTTTTTATTTTTTGACATGAAAGTTACACTAAACTGACAGGCACATTTAACGACAACTGTGATTATCTGTGGTTAAAGCATTTGACATTTTTTATTATTTTTTTGTAATATAATAATATTGTTTTTTTAATAGTGATAAATGATGAGTAATATATTAAAGAAGCTTAAACATAAGTTATAAGTTAAAATACAAATAATTGAACTACAAATACTTATTTTTAGTTGTATACCAAAAGAATTATATTAAAAAATCATATCACAGAGAAAAATGTTCTGCGTGAAAATGATTCATAGTTTGACATTTGACAGTACTGTTGCGTCGTGTCATGAGAGATTAGTTTGACACTTTTAACAGACACAAATGTTACTTTGCACTTGGCAGTCTTTCTTTTGCTTTGACTTCGTCTACACCAGTTACAATTTTTGCATTTCTTACGGACTCCGATAACCGTTACTTACGATCACAAATTCTATAGATTTATGTACAATACGATTACTTTTGAATTGTGTCACACGGATACTGATTGCTTTTCGGTTGGATTGTAAACGTAATTTTTTGTAACCTCAAAAAAAAAATAACCTCAATAGATTTTCTTTTCGACTTAAATAAGAAAAAAAATTGATATTCAATTGAAGTTATATGTTACGTTAGAAACAAGTAGTGCTTCGTATATAACACGTAAATAAAAAATGATTTGACAGGTTTTTCGATGTATGAACGCAATGTAATTTTTGGTCTAAGGTTATTTTACCGTAAAAATATATTTCAATTTTGATTTGAATAACTACCTAATTTAGTCCTGAATAGAGTGGAAAGTGTGCGAAGAATGGAGGAAAACACTTAAAAGAACTATTCGAAAAATGCACATCTTTCTAGATACTTTACTATTAAATATTTTCATGGGCAATAAAAAATTATGTATTTTTAGCTTGCCTGCCATCTTAAAACGTCCAAACGTATTAAATAAAACATTCCTATTTCAAGGGCTTAAGCTTTTTAAGTGTAACCCCCAATAACAAAAATTACAAAGACATATTTTGTCCTAGGACGTTTGAGAATTAAACCAACAGATGACACTTTTTTTGGGAAAATGACTGATACAACATACAATTTCACCGGGCTTTAAGCATGTCACAGATGACACGCGAACTAATTTCCAATGGGTGCGCAGTCAAAATAAAGTCACAAATCACAATTGCACGGAAAGCAGCAACGCTATCGTCAATTCACGAAAAATTAAATGACATCTGAATGTGACGTCAAAGATATTCCCGGTCAACCAAAGACTATTGATATTTTAGCAAGAGCTGTCAACTTTGAATATGATGTCATTGACCTCTAAAGTTTCATCGGGGCTAGAATGTACACTTTCGTCTGGGCACGATCGCATCGTTTCGCTTGGACGATGCGTCTCCATTCAAAATGTCAACGTTTTATAAAAACATAGAATAATCAAGACTTCAAGCGATGTCGTACAGAAGTTGAACATTGACCGAAATCGAATGGAAAAATTAAAGTTTGTCTTTATGAAAACGACGTAAAAATTGTCAAAGGCTTGCCGCAAAGAGTAAAGTGGAGTAAAGTAACTGTCCATAAAGGAAAAGAGAAACCTCTTTGCCGATTTTCGAAATCTATGGAAACTACCGCTATCTGGTGACTGTTTAATTAAAATAAATGTGTCAGTGTGAGTGTATATTATATTTACACACACACTAAGAAATATATATTTTTTTATTGTCGTGGTACCACACCACAACAGTACATTTTATCTTATTCATGTGAAAATTTTATTTGAATAAGAATGTACTGTTATGGTGATCATCACCAGCATGCATAGCCATACCACATCTCCTCAAATTAGTCAAGTCTTTTCATGAAACGATCACATTGATTTTTCGTACATTTACTTTACATATTACAAAAGGAATTAAATAAGCATGAAGTTTATTTTGTCTTCTTCTGTAATATGTAAGTAAAATGAAAAAGTTAAAAATTTTAAACTAACGAAGTGTGGTTTTAAAAAAAATAATGAAATAAAACATAAAAGCATGTGATGAAGTTTTAATTTATTACAAATTTACATTAAACATCGTTTATATCTCAGGTAAATCCTACTATTTTTCCTGACATACAATTTTGTTTGCATTTAAAATCAATTTATATAAAACGAAGTGGGAAATCGTGTTAGTTGGATATCCATTTTGAAAAGTTACTGCCCATGAGCTATGACTTACAGGGTGCGGAACTGAATGCATGTAAGCACCTAAAAGTTACAAGATATATTAATAATAAGCAATCGCCGCTTTCCAACAATGTTTTCCTAGTGTTGGTCAAGGCTCCTTTGCAGAATAGACCATCTGTCTTCCTGTCAGACTGCTCGTGAAAGGTGAGCATAGGCTTACCGTCAGTAGCACCGTAACATCTCACTAGATGGTATAGTTTCGTAACGACTCGCCCGGATTGTTACCACCACCTTACATATTCCTGCCACCATAACATCAGTGCTTAACGTCGACGTGTTCCGGTTCGTAGGATAATGTAGCTGGTAAACTTACTTTTGATCAAGGCTTACCATCCCGGTCTTAGGTCAGCAACGCACCATAACCACCTTTGGTGTTACTAGGCGGCGTCAAATTTTTATCAAAAGGAAATCCATCTGCTTGTTTGCCTTTCAATATGTTCAAAAAACTGACATGCAAATCATTTTATCATCAAATGTACTCCCGTAACCAAGAAATACAAGCTATTTACCCCAACTGCATCAGCGTAGAATATATTTTCATACAAAATATCATAATACTATTACTGTCCGTACTAATACTTTAAATTCGAATATATATATATATA